>CAKNYM010040669.1:0-72395 GCA_932195095.1 Andricus curvator
ATAACTTTATTTTCAATGCAAAGACCCAATTCTGTTGATTACTAAAAGCTTGGACTCAAAATGAGTCCAAGAAATGCCTGAAGGGCGCCAGGTAGTTTTTCCCAACTCCAAAACTACCAAAAGAACCACTTTACCATTGTATAAAAATCTCCTACTGAGAAAATGGTTTATTTACCCTCTAGCTCCGGTAGAGTGGCGGAGTAAGAGGAAGACGCAGTGAGAGGTGAAGTCATATGAAAGTCAACATGTTAATCACACGCACTGATCTAATTCATTATAAAATCTAATTACAACATTACTCTTAGTACAATTTTAATACGAGGGGCCGTTGCCCACTCAGCCCGACCGTAAAACTGGACCCCACATTCGCCCAATTAATCATTGTTGGGGCTCCATGCTGACCCACAATATTCGCGCAATTGTCTGCTTTTTAAATGACTTTCACGGCTTCAATGGCAACCCGTGACCTTGACCGAGGTCAGCAACTAGCAAATTTCAACGGCGTGTGCCTACCACTTCGACACATGACGTTGAAAGTGAGAAGTTAAATTTATTATAGTGGAGAAACACAAGGACACCTACCTGGCAGTATCCGGCCTCCTCTCCTTCGTCCTCTCAATCCTTCCATTTTTAGTTAGTTTCCGTCCGATTCCTTCCTTTTCGTCTTTAGTTTTTCCTCTTTAATTTTTAAAACGAGACAGTCGCCTTGAGTCCAGAATCACGAATGAATATTTTAAGAGTGGCGTCCCCGTTCTCCCTCTCATAGGAGTCGGAGCGCCACCCGAGTACGAGCGTCGAACTATAGAGTGAGAGGACGAGCGAAAGAGAAGGACAACCGCCAGGTTCGTTCCCCCGCTACGTGGTGGCGCACAGTCCACCTGCGTTATCTGCTACGCAAGCCTTCGTCGCCGGCCGCTAGTCGATGGTCCAGGGGTGGGGCTGACTTAGGTCAGCACGCAGATTCTCCATGGCCGCTTGCTCCTAGTTTTTCCGGGCGCTCTTGCACGTATGGGAATCCCGTCCATTACGCATGCGCCAGGAAAATCTCCTCTTCTTAGTCCCTGGTGACAGCAGACATCCAATGCAGCCAACCTCGTACAATCTGACAGTTGTTGTTATTGTTGTGTGAGGGGTGGTTGATCCACCCTTCCACCCGAGTTGAATATGAAATAAACAAAGAAAAACAAGAGGAATCAAAATAAAATAAAATAAAATATAATAAGGCACTTGGAACCCATGGTCTGACAATTTGGTGATTCCGGTCGGATGACGTAACCTCCCCAGTTTTTGACAGGTGATGAATCATTCATATTTTCAACTGATTTAATATAATGTAAAACTCAAGGTGAGTTTATATAATTTACCAATAATACTATAAAATTGATTATGACGTTGTGATGTGATATTAGCCGTCGAACTCTCATATTCTAGGCTAATATCTCGTCTAGAGTTTGAGTTGTCATTCACGTTAACAGTCTTCAATATTTAATATAATAATTCAGATCACAACAAAACTAGAATTCTTTGAAATATTAGCCGCGGAACTCTTATATTCACGGCTAATATTGTACTGTTCGCAGACAGTCCGTGGATTCGATCCGTGATTCCAAACTCATATCCCCAGTAGAAAGATTTTTGACGCTAATTTTCATAGATTTAGATGTATTTGTGCGGGGTACAAATTACCCCGTCACAATATATATATATATATATATATATATATATATATATATATATATATATATATCCGCGTGGAAACGTTTCAAAGTGTGAACCATGGCTCAACATGGGATAAGCGTGGGGTAAGCGTGGTTGAAGATTGGGTCAATCTTCACCCACGCTCGTCCCATGGCCATTCCATGGTTACGAACAACGGCTCAAGCATGGCTAATGGCCCCACTGCCAGTATCGAAGATGTAGAAGATTTGTACAATTTACTAATATTTTCTTGTTTTTTCAAGACATTGTTGGAGGAAAGAAAAATATTGTAAAAGATTGAAATTCCAAAAGGGCATATGTGCCAAGACTTGGCAAAGCGAAAGGGCATAAGCGCCAATATTTGGAAAAGCAAAAAGGCATAATCGCCCAAATTTGGCACAGCAAGAGGGCATAAGCGCGAACATTTGACACCGCAAGAGGGCATAAGCGCGAACATTTGGCACAGCATGAGGGCTTGAGCGCCAAAGTTTGAAATTCCGAAAGGGCATAAGCGCTAACATTTGGCAAAGTAAAAGGGCATAAGCTCCAACATTTGGCACAGCAAAAGGGGAAAAGCTCTAAAATATGTAGGTCCTTTTTAAAAATTTCGGAAAGCCCAATAAAACTATTTAAAATTAGTCAGAGTAATGAAAATGAAGGAACAAAATCTGAAAAAATGGTATGAAAAAAAAAAAATTGGAAACAGTTTTTAAAATTATTTTTCTTCAAAACTGCTTAATTAAGTCGTGCCCTTCAGAACATTCAAAATTTTCGTTTTGGAATTTCAAAGTTAGGCCCTTATGCCCTTTTACTGTGCCAAATTTGGGCACTTATGCCCTTTCTCTTCACCAATGTTGTCGTTTATGCCCTGTTGCTGTGCCGAACGTTGGCGCTTAGGCCCTTTAGCTTGGCCAAATATTGTCTTTTATGCCCATTTTAATTTAAAAAATTTGGCGCTTATGCCCTTTTTCTGTGCCGAGTGTTGGTGTTCATGACCTTGTGCTTCGCCAAATGTTGGTGCTTATGCCCTCTTTGATTTCACAAATTTGGCGCTTATGCCCTTTTGCTGTGCCGAGTGTTGGTGCTTATGTCCTTTCGCTTCGCCAAATGTTGGCGCTTATGTCCTTTTTGATTTTGAAACATGTTGCGCTTATGCCCTTTTGCTATACTGAGTGTTGGTGCTTATGTCCTTTCGCTTCGTGAAATGTTAGCGCTTATCCCCCTTTTCTGTGCCAAATGTTGGTGCTTACGTCCTGTTGCTTCGCCAAATGTTGGATCTTATGCCTTTTTCCTTTTCCAAATGTTGGCTCTTATGCCCTTTTGGAATTGCAAACTTTTGCGCTTATGCCCTTTTCCTTTGCCAAATGTTGGCGCTTATGCCTTGTTTCTTTGCATATGTTAGCGCTTATGTCCTTTTGCTTTGCCTAATGTTGGCTCTTATGCCCTTTTGGAATTTCAAACTGCGACGCTTATATCTTTTTGCTGTGCCGAATGTTGGTGCTTGTACCCTTTTCCTTTGCCAAATATTGGCGCTTATGCCCTTTTGGAATTCCAAACTTTGGCGCTCTTGCCCTTTCACTTTGACATATGTTAGCGCTTATGCCCTTTTGGTATTTCAAACTTTGACGCCTATACCCTTTTGTTGTGCTGAATATTCGCGCTTATGTCCTTTTGCTCTGCGTAATGTTGGCGCTTATTTCCTGATGATTTGCCAAATGTTGGTCCTTGTGCCGTCTTGGAATTTTAAACTTTTGCTCTTATACCCTGTTGTACGACGGACGAACGGACGGACGGACACCCGACCGAAACTATAAGGATTTGAGCCAAGGGCTCCAAGAATTTCGCAGAGTCCAATAAAAGTACATTTTTCTTCAAAAATTCTCTTGAAACATCGAGAAAAATTGAGTAGATTATGACCGTCTTAACAAATTTTGCAAACTCCAGTAAAAGAAAATATTTATCAACCAATCATCTTTAAAATGTGGGGCAATTAGCCATGCTTGAGCCATTGTTCAAAAAAGGGTTAAACAACCACCACAACGTCCCACTGGGAACAACTGCCATCTAAAAATGACACCGGCTCCCAGTCGAACCGCGGTAAATCACACATATGGCCACGTCTCACGGCCCTGAGATGGTTAAACACAGGGCACGATGAAATTTCAACGACAGGGCGGAGGTACTCTCGTGTTTCTTGAGGACAAGAAACGGCCCAAGGATGACAGCTTTCTGCATCCATCTCGAAAGTGCCTTGGCATATTTTTGGCACGCGGGTATAACTTTGACGTTACGAACCAGTGACAGTTTCGCACCTCCGAGAGCACCGATCACGAGGACAATTTCTTTAACCGAATATTTTGGGTACAGTCGTTGCAGCTCCCTCTTAAGATCTTGAAACCTCTCCTCTTTCTCCTTTTCCTTGGCGGTGATGTTGTATTCGGACGGAGCCGAGAATTCGATCACGAATATAGTTCGCTTCTCGAAGTCTTTGAGAACGATGTCAGGCCTCGAGTGTGCAACGGAGACTGCTGTCCGAAAATCGTAGTTCCAGAAAATTTGGTACATCTCGTTTTGGACAATTACCTCTATCTCCCTCGGAGAGTTTGACAGGGCAGGGTTGAGAAACAAATATGGTAATAAGTATTGGCGGAATTTTTGCACCTCTGCTTCTTCTACTTTGGCTTTTAGAAGTGAAGCATCTCTCCAATCAGTGGAGATTCAGAAGTCGGCGTCTGGCTTGACGGCGTGAGATGTATAATCGCGGAACAGAATAATTGATATGCAAGCTCTTATGCTTATGCATGATCTTACGTGTAGCGATATCGAGGGCCGTAAGCTCGTTCTTCGTTCATTGAACCACCCCAAACGAGTAGTATAGAACCGGGACGGTAAGCATGTTAGTCGCAGATACCTTGTGCAACGCCGACAGATTTGAAGACCAAATCTGTCGCAGAAGATGCTTGTATCTGCATCGGAGAGACTCCTTCACTGACGTTACGTCCTGAATGCGGCTTTGAGACAAGCCCAGGTATGTATAGGTCTCTCTTGTGTGAATATGTTTAATAACACTTATATCCACAAGCTCAGGGTCATTGAGAACGCCTATAATCTTTATTTCTTCAAAAGAATCTTGGCACACTTGTCCAGTCCGAAGTCCATAGCAATCTCTCCTGTGTACTTCTTGACGATATTTAAAGCACTCTGAAGTTTGCTTTTACCAGAAGCATAGATCTTCAGGTCATCCATATAAAATACATGAGTGACCTTATGTTCGCGATGATTAGTATCCCTGCAGAGGTATTCAGGAGAATTTCGTAGTGTAAGAGATAGAGGCAGAAATGTGATGCAAAAAAGCAGAGGGTTCATGGTATTGCCCTGAAAGACGCCCCTCTGGAAGGTGCTGTTGTTCGTTGTCACCCGAAAATTTCCAGATGAGATAGTAAATCTAGTTTTCCGAAGGGGCATAAATCACTATATGCATCTCACTATGGGTGGATGAACCTTCGAAAAAAAAGAACCTTTTCGAAAAGACAGATGATAAGTCTATGAGAGGTTTAATTGAAAGCTTTCCGGTAGTCAATCCAGGCCATTGACAGGACGCGCTGGTAGGCTGTTGCGTCTTTACGGACGCACCTCTCAATTATCAGGTTCTCTCGGCAGCCTTATACACCTTTTTCGAACCACGTTGTTCGTACATTTCTCTCACACAGGCTCAATTCTTCAAATAATCCTATTGTTGAGGGACAGCCGTAAAGATCTTTCACAGTGTGTTCAAACGAGTTATTGGCCTTTAATTCACTGGGTTGAACAATTTGTCTTTCTTCGGTAGGAGTACAGTACAAACTAACACAAGCTTCTTCGTGCACCTGAATGCATTTTTCACATCTTTATCAGTGTTATGAGGTTGTCGCAAAACTCCTTGAAGCGGACGATATTGTCAGTATCTTCTTTCAACTCCAGTATTTTCGGGATCTTGCATACCTCTCTCCAAAAAGTCTCTACCTCGTTGGGCTTGGGTAAATTGTTGACAAAAACAGGGAGATCGCTGGAGAGGCGCGATGGGTCAGCAAGACTTTGTTGATTCTCCCTGATACATCTCTCCCTTTTCTGTATTCTCCTCCTTGCGTCAGATAGCACCCGTATTTTATCAACAATATGCTGCTTGATTGTCAGCAGCGATCTACCAGATCTTATGTAGATAATCACACACTAAACACGGGATGCATTCTGGCTTACCCATCCAATCTTCTTGTTCAGTCGATGCAAGCGTATTTTGGTCTTTTGATCCATTGTCAGTGTCAAACTTGGATTTGAACCAGCTGAAGCTCGGAGCACCATAAACTGAGCAATTGATGGTCCTGCATGTCTATGTTCCTCCTTGTCCTGAAATCGTGATCACCTCTCAGAAGATGCCTGCTTTTCGCGGTTGTTCTTAATGTCGCTTTCTCATCTTCGTCTGCAGCTTGTTCGAAAAGCGGTTGGGGAAGCGCTCTGTGTACATATCCATTTTTCAAGAGGGACTTTTCAGTGGGACTGTAATGCTTCTTGTGAGCGTTTGTGTTGATGAGAATTTCTTTATAGTTGTTTAGGTTGCTCAAGCTTATGCAAGACCCCTCAGGTGTCTGCCTAAAACAACTCAAGAAGGCCAACAGTTTTTAAGTACTGTTTTATTCCCAGGTAAATTAATGAGTCGGCAAAATGTATAGGTGTATCAGCAGTCATAAGAGTATTATTATTTATGCTACATACACCGTGCGCCTCTACTTCATCGACATTAGCAGTCATAAATGATACGTCCTTATATGATTGAAAGCTTTATTCAGCACACTACCATCACTGACTTTATTCCTTTGTATCACTCGATGTTTCTGCCGAATCGCATGGCTGGTTTAAGCAATTCGACGTAAAACCTCCTTCTGCTTGCTGAAATCCATGTTGATGTGACTGCAGCTCAGTCACTATAAATCAGCTGCTTTTACTATAGTGTTTGGAGTGGATTTTAAAAGAGATGGAAGTTTCTCTGCTTCTCTGAAATTATTGCGCAGTCATCCACGATGTTATATTTCCCTAAATATATATGATTGGCTGTCATTGAAAAGTAATTTTAAAGTCATTACATGACTTAATATTAAAAAAGAAACACTTTATAGATTACTGGAAGTGAAAATAGAGGAAGTAATGAAATTTGTAAATTTTAAAATTCGCTTAGGGTCCCAGTTTGATGGAAAAATAGTAGTGATGGAGGAAAATAGAGACCAGAATTCAGTTTACTCATTTTTAATGAGGAAAATGAGTTTTCTGATAAGGAGAAAAAATTTTCAACTAAATAGTAGACTTTCAACTCAAAAAGATAAATTTACAACCAAAAATGGAACAAATTTTCAGCAAAATAGATACATTTTTAACCAAACAGATCAATCTTGAACCAAAAAAATGAGTTTTTAACAAAGTAGTTCAACTATCAATGAAGCATTTGCATTTTTGCCAAATAGTAGAATTTGTAACTAAACCAGATTAATTCCGAACCAAAAATATAATAGTAGACTCTTCAACCTAATATGGTTGTATATTTTCTTGCTGGGTTCTACTAAATCACTTCGCATTTAATAAAAACGAAGAAAAGGGGTCGAAGGGGAAGTGTCTAAAAAAACAGTGGGAAAAAATTTTCAAGAAGGAGAAAAGAGAGAAATAGGCAATATATTCATAAATATCTATTCAAATAATGGTAGGTAAAGTTTACATAAAATAACCTGTGTAACATATATTTTTGTTGGATTTTTCTGAACGGTGCAACGTGGCACTGTGGCGAAGGTGAGTTGACTTTTTTATCTGCTTTTGAAAAAGAGTGGTTTGGGCATTGATAAAATATTTGTATTACGTGGCAATCATTGCAGTTTGGTCTTATGTTTTTTATTTAATTAATGAGGCAGAGGAGTGTATTTTACATTATGTACCCTGTAACTCGTTATGATTTTTCGTTGGATACCTATTGGAGTTGCAGTGATTTCTTCTCGGTTCAACCGGGTAATATTGCGGCTTACCATGTTTATTTTCACACGTCTCATACCGGAATCAATATATTTATATATCCCAGCAAGAACATGCGCAGACTCCAATATTGCAAATACTTCTCCATCGCTGGTTGATATTACAATTTGTTCTTGGGTTGGCACAGGTATAAACATAGACTGTGCTGTTTGCAGTTTAAGTAATTTATTGTCAGGAAAAGTGTATCTTCGAAGTTCGAATATCAGCTGCGGATTCTTATGGGAAATGATCCGAATGAATTCAAATTGTTCAAGTCCACATCCAAGTCCGTCAGGAGAAGGAAGCCTGGTAAGTGGAGCTATGGACCTGGAAGAAGGAGGACTTCTGGCAGGAGACCTGGATGTGGAAGGAGGACTCCTGATAGGAGACCTGGACCTGGCACGAGGAGGAGACTCAGCAGGAGGATGATTAAGGTCAATCTCTGGTAAATGATTTCTTTCAAAAGAAGAAGGTTCACCACGTGGCACACCGGTAACACCGTCGCTATTAGGTGAAAATTCGGACTGCGAACTCAACTCTGCAAACAGAAAGAGAGGATCAGATTTTTTAGCGTCGATATCATTGCTTTGTGAAAAGTTAATAAGACGCGGAGTTGATCTATTTTTTCATTATTTTGAGTTTCACATTATTATAGATTATATTTTTATACGAATTCGTTATCGTAAGAGAATGATTTGATAATTTAATTTGTTTCAACAAGCTGATTTCGTCGGTCTGGTCCCACTCTCCCATCGACGACTTTTTTATGAAAGATAAATATCTTAGCATGTAATAATAATACAGTTGGATTCTTTAGCATTTTATAAATTGGCAAGGTTACTTTGGAACGTTGCAGCAAGAAGCAAAAGTTCGTTTTATTGAAAACAGGAATATATGTAGTAAAATCTAGTATTCACTGGAATTCTAGTAGGTGCAAACTACACTTGTCAACTATTTTCATGGTTGGTCTTGCCCCGATAATGAAGCCTTAGTTTTTTGTGCAAATCTAGTTAATTTCCATAATTAATTGATCGAATAATCTTTTGTCTACTAGAAGATCAATATTTCATGCTGTATGTATCTCAATTAATGTTGAAGACGTTAACTTCCTCTAATAAAATACATTACTTCATGTGGAGAAGGTTTCAAATGCCTAACTACCCTGAGCTATCCTACAGCACATTGGATACTATCTGATGTTCTGTGTATCGATTTGAAAATTCAAGTTTTGTAAAATTAAAAAAAATTATCTACGGGCCGAAGAATGATGTTGAACTTTTTGTAGATACAGTTTGCAATAAAAAAAGAATTTGTTGTCATTTGAACAATTTCGAATAGAAAATAAATATGATGCGATTGAAACAGAAATTTGATTTATAGATATTATATTTACCAACAGGATTAGGGCAAATCGCTAAGATGAAACACAGGACAACAATTAGGGTCCACATTTTTTCTAAATAAAAGAATCCACTTTTGAAGAATTTCGATATCAGTGTAACTAATTAACATTGTTGCAAATGTTTCACTTTATATGAGTATTGTCGCTATCTCATTCGTCCTTCTAATTTATTGAGATTTATGACATTTTCTACAATTACGAAAAACTTTATTTTAAATCGTTTGGATTTTAATTTTTAGGACCGCTACAAAAAATGTTAATCTTTTTTTTCACTTCAAGTCGCGCTAACTCAGCCAATTTTCAGAGCTTATCGAATTTATTAATACTAAATTACGCTTTTATGTCTTCTAAAACTGGGTAAGCAAGAAAAACGTAAATAACTTAATAAACAAAAAAGTTGTTATTTTATTTTTCAGACTTTGCAAAAATCATTAAAATTGAAATAAGAAGGATTTTTGAATTTGGTTTCAGGACAGTACTTCTCAGGCTCCCTTTTTGATCAGGGCAGGTTCAATTTTTCACGCCTAATTTTCGTTGTTTAATTTTTTTACTTTTTGAATTCTTTAGAATTCTTCGTAAATTCTTTAAATTAATTTAAAATGCGTTGAATTCGTTTGAATTGTTTTGTATTTATTGAGTTCCTTTAAATTCTTATAAATACTTGGCTTTTTTAAATTAAAAAATTGAGAATTATCCAAATTAAGATGTCAAATGAATTCTTACGAATTCTTTAGCACTCTTTCAATTCTTGTAAATTCCTTGAATTATTTTCAATTATTCATAGGTACTCTTTTGGATTCCTCAAAATGTTTTGAATTCTATCGAATTCTTTAAATACCTTCACATTATTTAAATTCTTTTGATATCTTTAAATTCTTTTGACCTTTTTTGACCCTATGAATTATTTGACTTGTACAAATGAAAAATATATGAGAGAATTCTTTAAATTCATTTGAATTATCTAAATGGTTTTGCATGTTTTGGACCTTCGTAAATTGTCTGCCTTATTTTGAATTATTCAACGGTAAATATGAATAATTTCGATATTAAAATCTTTCTTATGGACTTTGAATTACAAGAAAATATCGAAAAGTGATAAATTGCTCTTCCTTTCAAAACAAAATTAATTTTCGGTATCTAAGAAAGGTAGAAATGTTTTCGAGTGTACCTATATTTATAACTGTAGAGTGAGGAAGTAATCTAAATAATTTTTATCTGGTCACAATGACGTTGATCATTAAAAAATCCCCAGAAATCAAATTTTGCGTTATTTTCCTAAAATTTTCTTATAATTATATATTTCCTAAAATATATTCTGAATAAAGTCAAATAAAAAAAATTTGAAACATATATTAGCTTGTTATAATGTCAATAAATCATCAAAGTATTACTTTTATGCTGATTTCTGAGATTAGTTTCAATTTAGCCATCCTGTTTCATTTTTGAACCGAAATAATTTGTTGTCTCAAAAATGGGCAAAATCTAAAATGTTTAATGTTCTAATATAAGATGATATTTTAATGTGCATATTCACGGTCAGCTCGACGAACTCCGGAATCAAAACAAAACTACGTACTGCAATTTTTGAGTGCATCAAGAAACCTCTGATTGATGTGAAACTCTGGGCACTCATGTATTTTGATGGCCTGAATACGAATATGAGCCTCTGACTGGTCACGGAAATAATGTTGTATAAAAACCTTGCCCCTATCACTTTTCAACATTTCGTGGGGGCGAGAAGGCAACACTGCTCCCACCCAGGCCGCTGATCAATCTCTCTAGCGATCACCTAAAGTGAAGAGCCTCACAAAATTGTTATGTGTGGTTCCCCACTTGGGCCCATTAGTATCCAAGGTCTTTTCTTTCAGCCGTCATTCACTCCACTGACACACTTTTTATGTGCTTCCTGCACGTCCATGCATTTTTTCATGGAAGCTCTTCCCATATCTTTTCTTCTTTTCTGGTGTCCCATATTTCCACCTCCTAATAATCTTGATTCGCGTTTGTTTCGTTTTTTTGCCCCACAATAACGAAGTCAATTATACTGCGGCTATTTTCTTCACACCAGGTGTACGTGTGGATCATTTTATTTCGAAACCAAGTATTTGTAATAAATAGGCCCTTTTCTAAACATAAGGCTACTAATTTTTCCCCGTTATAATTTTTTTTTTGGATCCCCAAACTTACCTAGCAACCTTTCTGTGTCTATATCCTGACGTTGGACGCCGACCCATCCATTCATATCTCCTAGCAGAATTATTCATTTACCTTGATCGCAAGTACTTATTGTATCATTTGCAGTGAACCAGAAAGCCTCTTTGACTTTTCTCGGATCGCTATCAACTGGGGCGTAGCACGCTATGATAAATAATCTTTTTATTCCTACCTTCATTCAAGCCCACAACAATCTGGGAGATACAAAATCATGATCTTTGAGATCCGGTCTTGCTTTTTCATTCGTGATCAAACCGACCCCTCGACTGCCATGTGATTCACGTGCATAGTTTCTCTTAGTTCTCTTACCTTCAGATCATTCATCCCTTTAGCATTCTAAACACCCAGTCTCCATTCATCGCCTGAAACTCGACCTTTGCGTTTAGCGTGTGTATGCATTTCGTCAATCAAAGTTTCAGTCCATTCCGAGGCCACTTTATTGTTTGTATTATTCATGTTTAGATTGTGCACTCAAGTGCCACCTTTATACGCGAAATTTGTTTTGCGAATCAAAATCATGTCCAACTATTTATTGGTCGTATGGTGAAGAGTCTAGTTGTAACGTCAGTCCCACCAAAACTTCTGTTATTCGGGAGGGGGGGGGGCGAGGACAGAGAATGGAAACATGATTTCGATGAATATTGCGTGAAGGGACAAAGTCTTAATTAGAAGTTGTCGTTCTTGAAAAAACAGACCCTTCATATGTCACACACTGCTACACATTCTGATGTATTTCTGTGAATTTCCAATATTTAGCGTCCATTTACTCGAATACAGTCAGTTGTAGACTAAAGATGTAGTTAACATGAAATATGTATTCTTGGAAAATCTACAACGTGTATTGGAAATTTTTTTGTATCATTATACCATTAGGCCATGTCACTCTTGGAGTAGGCGTGATTCATTTGGGAAGGAAGGGAGTAATGTGGGGGAGGGGGTATACATTTTTACATTAGTTTAGAATTCTCGTGTTATATATTTAAACAGCATGTTTTTTCCGCAACACTTTTCTGACCCAGCTTGCTAATCAATCTTTCTAGCGATCATCCCATGTGAAGAGCCTGATAAACTCAGCATGTGAGGCTCCCCACTCGGGCCCATTAATATCCAAGGTCTTTTGTTTCAGGCGTCATTCACTCCACTGACACTCTTTTTATGATCTATTTGTCGCCATACTTTTCTGTCCTGCCATACATTCTTTCAAATATGAAGCCCTCAGACGAAAAATGTGACACAGAAAGTTTTGAGGAAAAACCGTAAAGAAAAAGTTCCGAGGAAAAAAAAGTAACCAAAAAGGTTCCCAGGAAAAAAAAGTAACCAAAAAAGTTCAGAGGGAAAAAGGTAAACAGAATCGCAAGGTAAATATGTTACTCAGAAATATCCGAGCAAAAAGGTTATTGCAAATATTGGGGGGAAAATGTAGTAGAAAAATTCCCGAGGAAGAGCGATATGTATAAAACTCAAGGGGGACAAAATTATAAGTTGATCACGAAAACGCTTGAGAAGAAACAACAAGAACGTCAATTTGATCAGTTCCATTAAGCTAGCACCTCCACAATCGAATTTTGAGATTTTTCATAGGTCAGAATTTCGGGCGCCAACCCTTAACTTTAAAAACAACCCCTTCCTCCCACGCGGATATGACTTTGTCAAAGAATAATCTTTTTGAGAATTTTCCAATGTGGCTAGAGTCTCTGATTTTTGGGCTCTTCGAAAATACGGACTCTGATTTTTGGGCTCCAACCCTTATCGTTAAAGGTCAACCCCTTGGTACTGCGCAGAAATGACTTTGTCAAACAATAATGTTTTGAAGAATTTCAGAGCATCAATAGAGTCTCTGATTTTTGGGCTCTTCGAAAATACCCACTCCGATTTTTGGGCTCACCGCTTAACGTTAAAAATCAACTCCTTTGAACCACACATGACAGTGTCAAAAAATAATGTTTTTGAGAATTTTACAATATGGCTAAAGTCTCTGATCTTTGGGCTCCTCGAAAATATCCGCTTCAATTGTTGGGCTCCAACAATTGAAAAAAGGGGCTGATTTTTACCGTTAAGGGTTGGAGCTCAAAAATTGAAGTGGGATTCTCCGAGGAGCCCAAAAATCAGAGACTCTGGACATATTGTAAAATACTCAAAAAGATTATTTTTTTACAATGTCATATCTGCGTGGTAAAAAGGGGTTGCTTTTTAACGTTAAGGGTTGGAGCAGAAAATTCTGAGCTATGAAAAAATTCAAAATTCGATTCTGGAAGTTCTAGCTTAATTGACCTGATCAAATTGACGTTGTTGATTTCTTTAAGTGTTTCCGTGATCAACTTATAATAGCAACAAAAAAACTGAATTTCTGGAGTAACGTCTTTTCTCGGATACTCCAGAAGATACTTTTTCCCTCGAGTTTTAAATATATCGCTTTTCCTCGGAAATTTTTCTACTACATTTTTCCCCTCAACATTTTCTGTAACGTGTTTCCTTGGAACTTTTTCTATCACATTTTATCCCTCAACATTTTCTATAACGTTTTTCCTCGGTTATTTCCGAGTAACATTTTTACCTCGCGATTCTGTTTACCTTTTTGCCTCTGAACATTTTCGGTTACTTTTCTTCCTGGGAACTTTTTCTTCACTATTTTTCCTCAAAACTTTCCGTGTCACATTTTTCCTCTGAGAGCTGCATATGTCAACTAGTGTCTCCTCTACACCACATTTGTTGAGGATTATCTCATTAATCACTTTTTCCATCCGTGTTTTGCCGCCTATCGTGCCCAAGAGTTTCATGTCATTTGCGTTAATTTTACTCTTATCCTTCTCTTGATAGGTCCACGTCTCGCTACCGTATAGCACCAAATTCGATATAAACATAGAACTACGTATTGCTCTTTTAGCTTTTTTCGATACGTTTTTGCAACCGAGAATGGACCCTGCTCTACCTATAATCTTCTTACCCTCATTTATGCGCCTATCTAACTCCACATCTATTTTCCCGTCGTTGGTGAATAGGCTACCCAGACATACGTACCTATCAACTCGTTCTATTCTCGCATCATTTAGGACAATGTTGCATATTGTTTCCTCACCTTCTCCTTCATCTGCGAATTCTAACCCACGTTCACTCACTGTGTCGAGATCCACACCTTCTTCGTCGAACAGGGTCATTCTTAGACACTTGTCTACGAATATAATAAATATCCATGAGGACATGACGCATCCTTGCCTAACACCTTGCATAATATCGAACCAGTCACTTATTTTCCCATTAACCTTTACATTTGTTTGCTACCTGCGTATATTTTTTTATTGCTTGTTGGAGCCATCCATTGACACTTTCAAGACTTTCCAAAGTTTACTTCTATCCACCTTGTCAACCGCGTTTTCTTCCTGGCATAAATCAACTTTGGACTTCCTGTATCATTACCCTACGAATAAGTATTTTGGAACATATTTTACTTACGGTATTTAATAAGCTGATATAAGAAGAAGGTATGTTTCTCAATATAATTCCTATAAAAAAACACACAATTTCTTCTTATTAACTAAATAGAGACACTGAGCCGTAGACAATGATTCCAATTCCCTTTTTACTGTTTTTTTTAAATAGGCATATATTATGGATATGAAGCCCAGACTGCCGGCGAAAATATTTAAAAAATAATTTTTCTCCCATGTGTTTAATGCTACAGATTGATCCTCAATTTCGGCTATCTTGCTAGATGATGTCACAGGCTGAAAAACATTGGAAAAGGTTATGGGTAAAGCTGAACTTATTTCTGTGAATCTGTGAGGAATCATAGAGATGCAGGGGTAGGGGTTTGACCAATATTATTCATGTGCCCAGCCACAGGGGTGGCTTTCCGCCCCCAAGTGACGTCGGAAAGGGGTTAGGGTTTGACCAGTATTGTTTCTCTGACCAGTCACAGGCGTGCCTTTCCCCACGAGATGTTGGAAAGAGGCAGTGGCGGATCCAGAAATCGTATGTCTCTTTTCATCCCGGAAGAAACAAGGTAGGATAGATGGATGATCACCCCATCCAACCTACCTTGTTTCTTCCAGGTTGAAAAGAGACGCACGATTTCTGGATCCGCCACTGGAAAGGGGTAGGGGTTTGACTAACATTTTTTCTGTACCCAGGCACAGGGGTGCCTTCTCGCCCAAACGAGACGTTGGAAAGGTAGGGGTTTGACCAATATTACTTCTGTGACCAGTCACAGGGGTGCCTTCCCGTGCCCACCAGGTGTTAAAAAGGGGTTGGGGCTTGACCGAAATCATTTCTTCAACTTGTCACAAGGGTGCCCTCTCGCCACCACGAGACGCTCGAAAGGGGTAAGGGTTTGACCAAAATTATTTCTTCAACAAGTCACAGGGGTGCCTTTCCACCCCCACAAGGCGTCGGAAAGGGGTAGGCGTTCGAGCAACATTATTTTAGTGACCAATCACAAGGGTGACTTTCCGCCCACGAGATGTTGGAGAGGGGTAGGGATTTTACAAACATTGTTTCTGTACCCCGTCACAGCGGTTCCCTCCCGCCCCACGAGACGTTGAAGCGCTAGTTGTTCCACCAACATTATTTCTGTGACCAGTCACAGGGGTGCATTCCCCTGCCCACGAGGTGTTGGAAAGAGTTTGTGGCTTGACCGACATTATTTCTGTGACCACTCACGGGGGTGTCTTCCCATCCCACTAGATTTTGGGAAGGGGGTAGGGGTCTGGCCAACATTATTCTATGACCAGTCACTGTGTCCCACTCTGTGTGAAAGAATCATCCCCTTGCCAAAAATAAAATTTGCAAAAAACAAAGTGCATCAGAATTTCGGGCTTATCTTAGGCTCTCGAATGCACCAAAAAAATGTGAAGAGTCACCCGTTCGTACAAAGAATCATCAACTTAGTAAAAACTTGAACCTGGGAAAAGACAAAATAGAAAGTAGTGCTGGGCTTTTCTTGGGCTCTCGGAAGCTTGAACTTCTTGAAGAAACCACCCCTACATCCGAAAGATCAAAGGCTCATCTATAAATTCGAATTTTACACTACTTTCTATTTCGTTTTTTCTACCTTGTTTTTGTACCTACAGGTCGTTTCCAACAAAAAATTTTCGTGCATTCAAGAGCCTGACATAAGCCCAAAATTCTTATATTATGTTATTTTTTCCCCCATATCAGAATTACTGACATCAGAAACAGGAAGTTATGAGGTTTAGTCACTCGGTGTCCACACTTTTATTTTGTATTGTTTCTATGAAATAATTTTTTTCACCCGGGCGCCCTGAAGATGAAGAATTGATTTTTGTCTACGTAATAGAGCATTGAAAGCCCAACTTATAGAATAATTTCCATTCTTTCGCAAAGACAATGTCGTATTAGAATCATTATTTCAAATAATTCCGAATTTTTCAAAATTTAAATTTCCCGCCAAAACAACGGAAACGTTTTTTTAATATATGCTTCACAACGTGCCTTTTGCCCTCAATCAGTAATCCCAACTTTGGCATGTAGACGTACTGCGCTTGCGCTAGAACGATCAAGAGGAACACGATGCGATAACACGTTATCATGGCAATAATAAGTTGCAATGTGTTCCTCTTACGCATAGTTAGCGCAAGCGCAGTACCTCTACATGCCAAAGTTGGGGTCACTGCCCTGAATTTTTCTCGTTTGAAAATAAACAATATGTACAAAGAAAAAAAATTGGGAAAATTAGATCATTAGGTGTAGTAGTGTTGATATGCAAGCTAGAGGGCTGAAACTTGGTGAAACGTTCTCCACCGCCACAGGCTACCCAAAGGTTGTATTAGTACCCAAAAAGCTTTAGGGGCATTTTTACGAAACTTACCTCGCCAGACCCTTTGCTAAACAATATATATTTATTTTTTCTTCCAATCTACAGAATTAACCTATGTTTGAAAAAAAGCGAAGCCCAAGATTGCTTTTTGAATGCAAAATTATATACGGATTGCAATTTTTTTTTGATTTGCTAAGTGTTTGTAACGGCTAACTATGCAAATAATTTTATAAGAGGAGTTCGGAAGGAATGAGTAATCAGGCTCCCAGAAATGAAAATGCGACAATTTTCGCGGATCATCAACTCTTCAACAACAACTTGCCTAGGCATAAAAACCCTCACGGTTTGAGGGAAAAGCCCGGGCAAGCCAATGAGGCAAAGCATCTTTATTCAAATTCATTTTAACACTTTAATCAACAGCATACATCCAAATTAAACTAATCACACACTGGTTGTGAACTTAATCCTAAGAGAGATCTCTCTTACCTTATCCTCAAAGTTACAGAACTCGCAAGCATACTTAACACAAATAGTACATAAGAGGCAACACCTTGCCATTCTCGAAGAGTCAGTCCTCGCCCCTCTCAAACACTCGACAATTAGATATCATCACCTGCTCAACAAATCCAGAGCATATCACTGGGTCAACGATTATATATCATCACTTGCTCAACGAATCCAGAACATATCACTGGGTCAACAATTATATATCATCACTTGCTCAACGAATCCAGAACATATCACTGGGTCAACAATTAGAGATTATCACTGGCTCAACAAATCCAGAGCATATCACTGGGTCCACAATTAAGGATTATCACTTGCTCAACAAATCCAGAGCATATCACTGGGTCCACAATGAAGGATTATCACTTGCTCAACAATCCAGAGCATATCACTGGGTCCACAATTAAGGATTATCACTTGCTCAACAAATCCAGAGCATATCAATGGGTCCACAATTAAGGATTATCACTTGCTCAACAAATCCAGAGCATATCACTGGGTCAACAATTAAAGCACATCACAGTCCCATACAGAGGATCCACCCCTGTCACACACCACAGGCAGTCACAATCTCGATCCGTCTCACGTCTGCAGGCCTCGAATCCTCGATCGACACCAATTCGTTGGGGTCTCTCTCCCATCGTGTCGCACCCCTACCCCACTGCTTAAGGGAAGCCCACGCATGCGTCTCATCCTTCTAGGCGCCAAACTCAACTCGCCATCCAAGGTGCACCGAAGTGCAAAGATCAAACTCTACGGTCCCACACAGAACACGTGCGAGCGTAAAAAGGACGCGAACACTAAGTAACGCTGGCCATAAAACTTAGCAATTTAAGTCATTAACTTCAGTTGATATTTAATATTATTTCTCTCAACATTATATTTTTTAGAAAAAGAAAGTGTCTTAAAAACGGCCTTGAAAGATATGAAAAACGGTTCTCGGGGAGTACCATCGAATAAGACTTCGTCTGTGTCAACTCCAACCTCCACCAAATCTCTCATAGAAGTTGGATTTGAGGAATCCACGTTACAGACTGATACTGATAACACCGAAGACATCATCAAATCTGTGGATGATATGAGACCGCACCTAATTGAAGATAAACTTTTAAATGAAGTTGGAAGCGCTGCATCTACTTTCAAAATGATGGTGGAAGGCACATTCTTTGAAGAGCCTGAAGAATATGTGGATATTGTAGATCATAGTAAGGGTCTTGAATTAAAATAATTTTGCTCACGATTATGAAGGCCTCTATTAAAGACTTTGAAACGTTTTTTTTCTCAAGTTTCTGGCTTCATACTTATTTAAATAGAAAGTTCGGCGGTTGACTAGGCGCCGATAAACTGCCTACTCTTTTCGTGAATATACAAATGTAGATAGAGCTTTTTTTTCAGAAGTACGGTCGTACAGAACGAGATAACTAGCATTCCGAACGAGAACATTTTTGCGGAATCTCAATTTATGTTACCATAATTTTTTTAGAAACATGTAAGAAAATTCAAGTTCATGTTTAGAGGTAATTGTACGTAGTAACAATTTTCCTAATACTTTGACATTTAAACATTTTTGAATTATCATTATTCGGTGAGAAAAAAAATATTCTTATTTTTTCGGATTTTCCGCACAAAAATTTGTGCCATACTGTGATATGGCGATCATCAATTTTGATGTTTTCAGAACAGAATACATTTTTTTATCAAAACATCATTTATTCTCAGTCTGCATCCTTATATTTTGCAAATATGTTTTTAGTTTTTATTTTGACTAAAAATTGCGCTTTTAATCACAATACGCAGCTACTGCGGAATTTTCAACTTCCACTTCTATTTTCTTAGACTCTACAGAATGCGTCTTGCCTCCCATATAAAATTCTAACTTGATTGGTTTTCTAGTTCTGTACTGCCAAACGTAAATTAAAAATTAGTATTATAAATGTTCAAAGTCTTTTTTCCCGAAAGTGGCATTATTGTTCAAAAGAAGCTCATATATCCTATATTTTCAGGACAAGTATCTTCGGTATCTGACACATATAAAGAACTCACATCCAATGAAAGTACCGAAGATTTGCCGGACAAGTGGCAATAAGATGCTCATGTTAGTTCAGCCTCGAAAGCTGAAGAATCAGATGATTCAGATTCAGATTATCAAGAATCTGAAAGTTCAGAGTCTGAATTAGACTTACAAGAGAACGATGCCATTCCTCAGAAACATGAAAAAAATATTTTGCGCATTTCATCTATATATAAAACAGATATAGCCGTAGAAAGAGTATACTCAGATATCGAAACACCTCCTGTCTGTGCATAAAAATGAACCAGAGGTTAAGAAGATCTACAAATTGCATAAAGACGACCCCCGAAAAAAAATGTCCCTGGAATATCTAAGGAAAGAAGGTAGAAATAATTATAATAAAGACTCGCTTACCAATAAAGGAAAGATAATCGTTGCGCGCCGTTCGAAAAAAATCGGATCAAAACGGAAAAGAATTACACGGTTTGCGCTTCCTGTAATGATTGGATTGAGAAGCATACCATTCACAAACATTACGAGGTATGCGCAGGAAAAAACAGCAATGAACGATACGTGCAAGCATACTGCAGGATTGCTGCAGATCGGATACAACCAACAGCATCTGTTGCAACGAGACAAGTCTTGTCTCGTCTGAGAGAGGATGAAGTAGGAGATACTATGAGATTTGATCCCCTTCTAATTGCATGGGCTAATGCTTTAAATATTAAATATACCCTGGATCAAGAGCAAGATTTGGTGCGAAATAAACTTCGGTTAGGAGGTCGGTTTCTCCTAGCAATTCAGAAAATCTTCAGCGAGATAAAAGAAATGAAGCACGTCTTCATTCCACGTAACTACGATCACGTAATTGATGCTGTTAATATTGTTGCTGGCCTTAATGCTGACCGAACATAATATGCCACAGCATTTAATGCTTCGTCTTTGGGGACAACATTGAAGAAACTCGCGAATCTCCAGAGAACTTTATTCATCAGGGCAGATGATGTGGAAGGGATCCGCTCGATTGACTCGTTTCTATGCTTGCATGACCTGGAATATGCATACAAAATAAACAAGATTGTTACAGAAACCAATAACATCAGAAAATGCAACAAAGAAATTATAATACCGGCCAAGAAAGACTTAATGGAATTTCCCATCTTTTTAAATGAGGAGCGAAGCAAAGCGTACGAAATACTGAAGAAGGAATTCAATCTTTACGCATGGGAGACTCTGACGAAAACGACTCTCCTATCTGTTCAGATATTTAATCGGCGTCGTCCTGGGGAAACTGAAAGAACGAAAGTCGAAAGGTTTACGAATCGAAAGGCGATCACCTGCGATACCAACAAGGAAGTCTTCCGGACTTTATCCGCAAAAGCTCGAGGATTCCTTTCGAAATATCAGCGAATGGAGATGCGCGGGAAAAAAGGCAGAATTGTGCCTATGCTGCTATCGAAAGAAATAATAGCATGCATGGAACTCATTCTCAATACCAGAGTACATGCAGGTGTCAGGAGTGCGAATAAATATTTATTTGGTATTCCGAAGCACGATCTACGTAGGAAAGCACACTTCAATTCATGCAACATTATGAGAGAACTTTCTGCTGCTTCCGGAATAAAAAACCATAAGCTGATGAGGGGAACACTGCTGAGAAGACACCTTGCCACAAAGTCTGCAGCCATGGGAATAGGCGAGAATGAAATAAAAGTATTGTGTAACTTCATGGGGCACGAGAAAGAAATCCATCTCCAATTTTATCGGATGCCCCGTTGCAGAACTGGAGATTACAAAAATAAGAAGTCTTCTGGAGAATATTATGGAGCCTCTAGACTATGACAGCACAATACACATATTGAAATCATCTAATTATTTTCTTTCCTTTCTTACAGAAGATAAAATCAGGATCACTGAGACGTCTCGGAAACGCAATCTTTCCTCTTTTCTAGGCGAATCCGAATCGGATGATGAGGAGCATTTCACAGGCCCAATAAAGAGAAAAAAGCGATCAAGTGAGTGTTTAATTGCGAACGAAGAAAGTTCTAATGATGTTTTTGAGTTCTTTTCCCAGGTATATTTTTTTATTCAACTTTCAGCATCCCTATATGGGAAGACTCAAAGGAGATGATGGAGTGCCACAGAAATAACGGCGGTCAAGGAAGCCTTTGGTCCATACCTCAGTGTTACTGGAAAACTACCTGGTGCAACCGAAGTGGAGAGAGCCATGTCGCTCTTCAAGGGTCCACAGAACAGATCGATAGCTCAAATTAAATCCTGGTTAAATAATCAACAAAAAAAGGTCACTAAGCTGGCCTAGGTTGCTTAGGTTGCGATGGATTCTCTGACCACTGAAGAGCTTAATCCTATGATTTTTGAATTCCTTTTTTACTTTTTTAAACTCTGTTTTCAGTTTTTGGATTTTTCTTACTTTTTATAGTCCTGTTTTACCTTTTAGACTTATAGTCAATTTTGTAAATGTGCGCGCACGGTCGAAAGCTCAAGTCGTACGGCCGCACAGTGGGGTGGAATTAAAAAACGAGGTGCAAAGTGACATTTTGAACCCAATTATGCACGGATTTCAGATTTTTTTTTCATATTCGATACGTGGTCATTCAAATTCGAGATTGAATGTCAATTATTTATTGTAGATTCAAATTATATGAACAAATGTGCATCGTAGAAATTAATAGGCAAGAGCAAATCGGTTTTTTCTCGTCTTTTCATTATATTATCAATGACTTCTGCAAGAATTTCATCATCTATCAATATTTGTTCATTTCATAAGTAAATTATATAAATAAATGTATATTTCAGGCATTCCAAGCAAAACAAAATCAACTTTTCTTCTAATCTTGTTGCAATTATATTGCCAATGATTTTTTCTAAAGAAATTGTACTATGCATTAATTTTTATATATAATTTGTCTATAAAATAAACAAATATTAGAGCATAGCGAAATTTTTTCAGAAAACGTCATTGGCAATATAATTTCAGCAAGGGTAGAAGAACAAAATTTATTTGTGCTTAAAAACGCTTGCAATTTGCATTTGTTTATATAATTTGTTTACAGAATCAAGGAATATCAATGGGTTTTCGGAACAAATTATTTGTAATATAGTTACAAGAAGAGTAGGATAGAAAAAGAGTAACTTCTGCCTATAAATATCTGCGATGTACATTTGTTCATACAGTTTGTTTATAGTATTTATTTTGTAATATTCAATCTCAAATTTTAATGGCCACGTATCATCCCAACGATGGAAGGCTATTTATCAATACAATTTGTTTATAACAATTGATTTTACAAGTGAGCCATTTTTCCTTTCTTATACCTCTGTGCATTGAAGTAAAGCGACAGAAAGCATAAAAAAATTTTGCCCATGAGATAAAAACTGTTTGCATTACCATAAAAATTAAATAAACCAAAAAATAAAAATAAAAATCTACTCGCACCACGTTTCTTGATTTCTTCACCCTGTGTGCAGACCGGGCCGCGTCACAAAATTGATAACTTTGAGAATAGGATTTTTTATCTCTAAAAAAATTGCTTCAATAAACTCTTCATTCAACTTTTATAAACAGTTTATTTGAACAACTACTCCAGTCTGCTAGATGTACTTGAAGTTCTGAACGTTCAAATGAACGAAATACTTTTGCACAATTCTGTTTTATATATAAATATTGTTCCGACTACAATTTAAAATAATGCATTTTAGATTTCAGTTGATGATATATTATTTGCAATATAAATGAAAAATATTTTAGCCCTGTTTATAGTTGACAAGCCATCATTGAAAAAATTGGTTCATTTGAACGTTCACAACTTCAAGCACATGTCTATTAGTTAGTTATAGATGAAAATAATGTTGTAAAAATCTGCCCGCTTTGCGGGCACATTCTCATCGCGCGCTTCGCGCGCGGCTCGCTTCGCTCGCAAGTTTGAGCGCGCCTAGGGCGCGCAACTGTTGGATCTCGCGCTTCGCGCTCGATCATATATTTATCTCGCGCTTCGCGCTCGATTATGTATTCACCTCGCACTACGCGCTCGGTTGCTCTAGATTTTTCAACTTCGTGTTCGACTTCGATGAAAAGAAAAAGTTTGTTTGCAAATATTATAAAATTATCAAAACCTCTACATATTAAGTGATTGTTAAATTTGTTTTTATTTTAGACTGAAAAGGAACTTCATTTACTCAAGGTTCTATCGACCTTAAGGAACACATTCTCATCCAGACACTCGTGCTTCGCGCTCGATATTTGATTTGAAAATCATTTGAACCTTGCGTTCCACGCTCGGTTCTGTGCATTTGATTTTTCTATTTTCAATGCTGTTTTTTACGAATAAAACAAAAACTACGCGTCATATCAAAAAGTGAATGATGAGAAATTTGTAGATCTTTTTTGGGTGCACAATTTTGGTGCAATGATCTTTTCTCGTATCTTGCATAGTTTCACAGCAAAATGGAATTTTTGATTATTTTTTTGTGCGATTAAAATTTGAATTTTTTATTTTTCAAAAAATTCAGAAAGTTGTTATGAAAATATTATAGGGCGTTCAAAAAGCAACGTTTTTCTCTTCTTGACTTTTTTTCATATCGTGCGTTTTTCGGCTTAAAATGTACATTTTCGTTTGTTTTTTGGAATTTTGAAAATGCTATAACTCCAGTAATTTTTGTTTTATCACGAAAAGTCATTACAATATTTTGTTCGTCATTTTGCGTACTACTAATAACCATACAAAGAATTTTTAAATCTTCAAAAAAAGTGGTCTCAAAAATTTTCAAAATGTGCTCACTTTTTGAATTTTCATCCAAAATAGCTGGTTAACGAACTCGTTCTCTATTTTTCGGCCATAAAAAAGTGTGCCAAAGCTCAATCAAATCTGATCATTTTTTCGAAAGTTATCGTGGCTACAGACAGACAGACAGACAGACAGACTACAGACAGACAGATACCTTGGTAAAAACCGTTTTTTCTGGCTCAGGGGGTCTCAAAACGTGGAGATTTGATGAAAACCGACTATGTCAAATTTTACATAAAACCAATACCTTCTCATTAGAATGAGAATGTAAAAATTGTCTAGAGTCCATCTATTGGATCGTTTTTATCTGAACCGAATTTGCTATATAGCATACATGAAGAATTGCATAGTACGACAACCGCTCCAGCATTTATTGATTATATATTAAATAACAATTTGGGTGAAGATACATATGCAAATTAGGCAAACCATGGATTCTATGCACCTTTTTCCGTAGAATCAAGTGGCGTAATAAGTTCTTCTGTCACTTACAAATTTAAATAAATTTTTTTCACAAATTTTATCTGTACAATTTAAAAATTCAATTGTTTTTCTACGAAAAATCATCTTTTGATTAAATGCTCTCATTGCAATATTTGTTATGTCTAGTGGTCTGACCATCGGTCTAAATAGATTAAAGAATTGTTCATAAATTCATACATTGTTTATATGTATATATTTTTATAACGGGTGAATTTTTTGATTATCATAATTGTTGATAATACTATCAAAAATAATTAGAAGTGATTGATGTGCTTTTACAAGAAGGATATTATCAAAAAGCAATTGCTTTCCTGAAAGAAATACAGGTTAGGTGAGAAAAAGTCGCAGAAACTATGTCGAACCCGATAAACACCATTACCCGATAAACACCCCGACATACTAAGAAATTCAACCGACCCGATAATGAGCATTAGACATATATATTCCAAATGTCAAATTTTCAACTGGGCGAGAAACTATTTGAGGATTCACTTGCCAATTCGAAGTTCCTTTAAAAAAGTGGTTTTTCTGAGTTGGTTGAACACTCTTCTCGTTCACTGGAAAAATACTGGTACTGAAATGGAAGCTTCTAATGTGTCCCCTAAGGGTTTAATTTTTTCTTGTATCTCTTCCCTATTCCTTTAGACAACCCCCACACAATTACTTGGCCGTGGGAGGGGGACCTACAGTTCAAGGTGGGATCCGAACCACCAGGAGCAACAGCTTTGAGTACTTAGAGAACTTTTTTCTCTAGAAGTACCGGTCCCACGAGTCTCCGGAGATGAGCAAGTCCCTTGATAGGCAAGTGTTCACCGCATGGGCCGCCGAGGCTCTTCCAGAGTGCGAGGCGGGAATCGAACCCGCAAGCCGACATAGTGGGTCCAAAGCCTACGCCTTAAACCCCACGACCATCGTCCCGCTGAATACTGGTACTGGTGCAGGCGTTTATTGGTTTAGTACGGTGACGTTGATTGTCCTTCTGGTGATTCACCCTTGCGATGGTTGACAAGGAGGACTTGCCAAAGGAGTCTATTAGTGGGCTGGTAGCCCAGGTCCCCTGCTGGTACTTAAGGGCAATGATGATTGACAATGTAATTGTCAAAAGGACAATTCTAGTTTGTGTTTATCACGTAATCAGCTTGATGTAAAGATCATACGGAAAGAAATCATGGAAAAGGTATCCAATCAGATGAACAAAAAATACTACTTGACAAATATTCTCACAAAGGTGATTTTAATATTGAGGCACCGAAAATCAACATTTCGTTAAAACGCACATTTCTGTCAGAATAGGACTAGCTTCATTTTGTGCTGCCATGCCGATGCTTCTTGTGGAACTAGAAGTAAAAGGCTTCTTATCAATAATTAATCTGGATGTCATATTCTGCATTAAAATACGCACTGTTCTTATAAAATTAACGTAGAGGAATCTATTATACTCCTAAAAAGGTTAGATTTTCTCATTAATTATCACAAGAGCTCCTTGATACCTTCTCAAATATAAAGATATTTAGGTTGGAATTTATATTCTAAAAAATATATTCTTCAATTAACAGAGGAGAAAAAGCAAGTTCTTTTTTACAAAAAATTTTATAAATATTCGGAAATCCTTTCAAGTTTCAAAATATTTTGTAACACTTCAACACTTCAAGCATTTCTAAATATCATATAATTGGAATCAAATTTCTATAAAAATGTTCGAAAATCATATTTGGACAAGCACAAAAATAGAATTCATTTTGGAAAGAAAACCTGCTTTAAAAAAACAGGCTTCAAAAAGTCGAGAAATGAAAATTAATTGTTCTTTATTGGGAAATTTACAAACATGTCCTCTTCTTTTCATATATTGCTTTGTTTATGAAATCATTACTATTAGTATATTTTTGAACAAATTGAAAAAATATAAATAAGAAATAAACTATTTTTCCTTTCTCTGATTATTAATTAAATTATTTGAGCAGAATGAAATTATAAATATTTATAAACAATTCAATACTTCTACTTGCTGGATGTGTAAATTTTAATTTTTAATTGGTTCATGAGTTTAAACAAAAATTTTTAATTCATTTTTTGCCTGCTTTCCTAAGTCAGTATTTAAATCAATAAAGTCTTTTAATCATGTTTTTTGTTTGAATTGTAAAACCCTCTGAATTTTACCAAAAGTTTCATCCCCAACTTTAAATACTGTTTTAAGTTTTGATAATGGAGAACGTGATTTGTTTTTGGTTTGAAATTCGTTATTAATTTAGGAATTTTATATGTTGGAAGAGGAGGTACAAAATACTTTGGGCATAATGGTAGGTCTTTCTGCAAATCATGGAGTTCTTCAGGATATTCCAAATCTACTTCGAGAATATAACATATTTCTGAATCATTAGCAATATTTAAAAAATCTGCTTTGTTTTCAAAATTTGTAAACCATTTAAAATCACGATAGAGTAAATATCGATTCATAGCTTTACCTATTAATTGTTAATATCAAAATACGTGATGTAAGATTCTGGTTCCGATGGATTGAAATTTAACATCATGAATCTATTATTTGCTTTCGTATACCTATTGGAGTACTGAGACACACCACATCTGATGGCACATTCAATAAGTAATAACATTTCTACATCTGTTAATAGATTAAAATCAATTTCAGTATACTTTAACATAGCATCAAAAGAAAGCCCTGGTGCTGAATAGCAGTTTTTTGAATTAAATTTTTCCCAAACCTTGCAAGCATGATTATAATCTTCATCTGAAATGCTCTTATCATTTAATTTCGAATAAAATTCCTGTTTTGCCGGTAGACAATCTTCATCTAATTTTTGCCAATTATCAACATAATCATATGTAAATACACCTTTTTTTGTCAATACTTCAAATTCATCATTTTTGCAATATTTTCTTGTTATTAATTTTTTATCACTGCTAAGATTTGAAGCTAATTTGGAGAGACTACTTGGCATAAATCCAAAAGAATCAATGAATCGAAGTTTAACATTTGTATTTTGCACATTTTTTGTAAAGGATGGATATTTTTCTTTATTAGTAGGTAATAATGAGATATGACCTTCAAAGCTTGTTGCTAATTCTTTTATAAAAAAATTAGGGGCGTAGCCAGATAAATTATAAAACACTATGGGAATTATATGTGTGCCTTGGTAATTTACGTTACACCTCTCATGAGTAGGCCCACAATATTTCCTTGTAAAATGACACTGATTACTATGTTTTACATCATCTTTGTTAGAATCTTGCTCACAAATATGACAAACTTTTGCGTTTTGAAAATCATACTCTTGCTTTAATGTTGAGGGTTCCATTGGTAGAGGATTTTTAAAACAGTTTAATTTTTTGTTTATTTGACCTTTAGCACCGAAAATTTATTTATACACCAAAGAAGAAGTCGAAACTGAAGAAGAATGATTTATAAGTTTTTTAACTTCAAGATAAACTTGAGGTTCAGATTGTGAATCATCAAAACTGCATTTTGTGTAATAAGCAACACTTCTAGGCATATATTTCTGATAAGCATTTCCTTGAATGTTGGTAACTGGCTCTAACGAACACTCTATTTCAGCATATGCTGAAAATCTCTTTATATTTATGATTTTTAAACTTTAAAATGTTATCTTTTTCTGTGGGAAGTTTTATTGCGCAATTATTTATACTTTCTCAAGAAACTTTTTGTTTTTCAAGAGATTTCTCAAATTTAAAGTGGCACAAAAACCTGTCACAAAATTAGGTGGCCAATGTTCTTTTGTTATTTCACTACCATCTGTTTCAAAAATCCTGGCCCCTCTAGTCAATCATCATTTTATTACGAATAAGTACAATATAATTTGATCGCGATGCGTCCATAACTTTCGATGCAAATTTGCAGTGAAGGTGAAAAAACGTGGTTAAAAGCACCTTTTGTAACTTGGTCAACTTTCGACCGTTGTATTTCGTCGAAAACTGCACGAATTCTTTTGCAAAAAATCGAGTAGTTACCTTGAAGTTTTATTTATGGGTACGTTTTCGAAAAATTCAAAAATATTTATAACTTTGGTGTAGGCAGTAGATAAAAGCGAAGGATGCTAACTCAGCTTCTAATCAAGCTGGAAGGCTCTACTAAGGCTTACAATTTTTCAAAAAATTCAATGTTAGGTTTTTAAATACAGGTAATTACTTCAATAACACGCTATCGCATCTTATTTTTTCCTGTTTTTTTTTTCTACGGTAGTCGACCTCAATTGAAATCGATACGTTGAAGGGGTTACCGTCCACTATTGTCAAAGTCAGTTGACCCACGCAGGACATTCTACCAGATGTACAAAAGTTGAAGAAAAAAAAAGGAAACTTTATGAGGGAAGGATCAAGCAGGACATCGATACCCTGGAACCTGCTGAGAGTATCATCGACTTCTTTTGTGCCTCCAGTCCCAAGTAAACGGAAAACCGTAATATGTGATAGCGTGTTATTGATGTAATTAACTGTTTTTAAAACCCCACCATTGAATTTGTTGATTTTTTTGGAAAATTTTAAGCCTCAGTAGTGCCTTCCAGCTTGATTAAAAGCTGAGTTAGCATCCTTCGCTTTTATTTACTCCCGACACCAAAGTTATAAATATTTTCGAACTTTTCGAAAATGTACTCATAAATAAAACTTCAAGGTAACTACTCAATTCCAATATTTTTGATTGTCAAAATAGGGTAATTCTTAGAACAAACACTTTTTTAATCTATTTTTTCTTCACCGGCCACTATAGTCTTGAAAATTCCATTAAATTCAACACAAGCTTCAATGCCAGCTCCTGTTTTCAGCAACTTCTTGAATCTTCGGCTTGTTGTCTTCAGATTAGCGATCAATGTCATAATCGTACGTTTTTGCCCCATATACATACATATATATATATGTATCTATATATATATATATATATATATATATATATATATTGTGACGGGGTAATTCGTACCCCACACAAATACAGTAAAAATGATAAAATTTAGTTTTGAAATTTTACTAGGGAGATGAGTTTAGAGTCACGAATCACATTCACGGGCTGTCTAATAACTGTTACGATACTAGCCGAGAATATAAGAGTTCTACGGCTAGTCTTAAAAGGGAATCTTTGAATTGTAAGATTTCTTTTATTTGACTTAGACGATTAAATAAACTGAAAACAAAAAAAACTTTCATGATTTCTTATAATTCTTCTGTTCGTATTATTTTATTTATTTCATATTTCAACTCGAGTGGCAAGGGTGGATCAACCACTCCACACAACAACAACAACTGTCAGATTATACGAGGGTGGCTGCAGTGGAGGTCTGCTGTCGCCAGGGACTAAGAAGAGCAGATTTTCCTGGCGCATGCTTAGTGGATGGGATTCCCGCACGTACAAGAGCGCTGGGAAAAACGGTATCAAGCTGGCGCAGAGAATCTGCGCGGTGAGCCGAGTCAACACACCCGTGGGCCATCGCCTAGCGGAGGACCACGAAGTTCGGCGTGGCACTGAACGCACTCCGACTATGCGCCACCACGCTGCTGTGGAGCGAACCTGGCGGTTGTCCTTTTCCTTCGATCGTTCTTCTCATTCTGTAGTTCTACGCTCGTTACGCGAGTGGCGCTCCGACTCCTATGAGAGGGAGAACGGAGACGCCACTCTGAAATTCATTCGTGATTCTAGACTAGAACAGAGTAATTCGCCTGTCAGAAACAGAGGCTAAAGTTGAAAGGAATTTTCAAGGAGATTTTAAAAGAATATATTAAGCATCGACATCAGAGGACGATCGCGTGGAAGCAGGATCTTGCCAGGTAGGTTCACTGTTATTTCCTTGTCTTGAATTTACTTTCATTTCGCGTTTCAACGTCGTGTGTCGAATCAGTAGACACACGCCGTTGAAATTTGTAAATTGCTGACCTCGGCCTAGGTCAAAGAGTTTCCATTCGAGTCAGTGAGCGTCAGTAACAAAGAAAATGTCGGTTCTTATTTTACTCTAGTTTTGAGTGGGGCGAAGGCCCACTCGTCATAATTCTTGTACTCAGTCAATTACCAAGAAAATGTCGGTTCTTTTTACTCTTGTTTTGAGTGGGGCAAAGGCCCACTCGTTATAATAATGTGACTTAAATGTAATCCTATTAGTACACTTTCTTAATCAGTTATATCACTATCTAATTCTAAAATGTCGAATTTCTCTTAACTTCACCTCCCCCTGCGTTGCCCGCTACTCCGCCACTCTGCTGGAGCTTTCGGGCGAACAAACCGTCACTCATTCAGAATAAGTAAGATGAATTAAAATATCGTTTGGTAGTTTTATATTGAACAAACTATCTGGCGACCTTCAGGCAACGATTGGACGTATTCTGAGTCCAATCTTAAATGAAAATTCGAATAAATTAAAATAATAAAAATAATGTCTAGTTCCTTCAAATTTTATTTTATTTAATTAAATTCAACTTAATTTAAATCAATTTATTTTAATTCAGTTTGAGTTAATTTATTAAATGAAATTAATTAATTTGGAAATGAGCAAATGATTTGGGTGTCTTCTGGAAAGGGGGTGCTTGTAATTGGGGGGGGGGGGGCACATTTTTCGGGTATTACGGGTTGCATTGCCAGAAAAATGTCGATTTCTTACTATTCGAAACAAATTATCGTAATTTCTTCATGTTTTAACATTGAAAATTATATAAACGGGTAATTTCTTGACTATGTTCATAATCAGTGCATAAAAATACATCAGGAAACGAGGTTTTATATAAATTTTAGCTATTTTAATGGCCATATTCCTAATCGAATCATAAATGTACATCGAACTATTTTAAAAAAACTTGTGAATGCGTTACCTGGGTGGAGATGACGTAACCTATTTACAAGTATCTCAATCGCCGTCTTATTGTTTCAATAAATTTAAACATGTTACACGATCCCATTCTTTGACAAAACTTTCCTATTTGCTATTATTCCCATTTTTATACAAATTAGAATTAACATACATAAATACACATACGTACACACATACACAAATTTGTTTCAATTTTACTGTTAATTCAGTTTTTTTAAATTTGAAAGATTTTTCAAAATGTAAGAAATTATTCGTGACAGCGTAAAAGATTTTCAAAAGTGTATCTCTTTTGGTAGAAATTTAATCAACTGTTACATTTTTGGTTGTGAAATCATCTTTTTTTTTTGTTAAAAATTTGGTTTATACTTTTTTCTTTTGTCAACTATTTGTTTTGAGATTGTCTTTTTTGCTGAAAATTAATGTTTCTTTATACAAAAGTTTCGTATTATTAGGAATTTTATAATTTAATTTGAAAATTACGTAGAACAACAAAAATAATCGTGTTAGTTTTCTAGTGTACTTAAAATTATAGAAATGGTGTTATATTATTATATATTTACCAATAGAATCAAGGAAAATGGCAAAAGCGAGGAATAGAGTAGCGGTGATGAACCTCATTTTTTCTTACGGTAGGTGACAGCAAATGATACTTGATGATACTGATGTTGCGAGAAAAGAAATTTACTACACGATGTTCCCATGTATATATATGGTAGCCAATTTTGATTCGCTGAATCCCCCTTTTTCACCTTCTGCCCCGCCCGCCCCAAAAAATATCCACGTCGAATATATACTAAATTTAAGCTATAACCTGTATGTTATAGAACAAATAGCGGCATCTATAAAATTATATCAACATACGCTCACAGTTCAAGCAAAGGTTCCAGAAAAAGATATGTATCTTTATTGGTACAACATTATCTCTTTTAAAGCTTCTATTATTGCACACATTTATACGATGAATTCATGCCATATCGCTTCTAGAATTTTTTAATAATGAGCCAAATTAAAATTCTTCCTAAACTATTTCAATTTTTCATACACTACGTTTCTATTTTACGATCAAACGAACTTACCTGTACGTGAAGTACGATCGTCATTATATGTAGCGCCTCGTTCGTAGATGATTACATGTTGGAGTGTCCTTGTTATGCTGAAACTTCACAACGTTTAGAGTTTAAATTAAAAAATATTTACGCGGTAGAACATCTGTATGTTACCATGGACACTTATATCATTCATTGAGTTTAAAGCACAATTGCCATACAAAGAAGGGTCTTCATTTTGAGATGATTACAGTGTTAAATATGTTGGGGTTTGTTATTTTTGGGTAGATGTTGAGAGAAATAGACGCCACGCCTATTTTTATTTTATTTATGATTATTATTTAAAATTATTTATTAATATATTTATTATTGAATACGTTATTTTTCCATTGGCATGAAAGAAATTTATTAACGCGGTTAAGAACCGACCAAAGGAAAATAATCATTAGATTCTTCAACAGGTATATTATAAAAACGAGCAAATATTTGAGAAGTGGCTATCCAGCCCGCGGTACGTCTCATTGTAATTATATCTACTCCACTTTTGAGCGTCGAGAGGACAAAAGTAAATATATAGGGCGAGCTCTAGACCAATGTTTTCCGTACAACTAGCAAACTTGCGGCTAGAGCGCAGAAGGCTGTGAGATTGGTTTCGCTCCTTGTGCTGATTTGCGAATCAGAGTGTTGGAGTATCCGATTCTCAATATTCGATATTGAAAATCAATACTTGAATCCAGAAATTGAACTTTTTCACCCAAAAATTTGGAATAGAATATGATATCTGACGTCACAATATCAAGCTATTAATATCTGCTATCCCCGGAATTGAAGTTGTTCGCCCGAGAATAATATAATTTATATATTAATGTTTATCGCAATGATTTCATATTACATTGGATATTGTCAGGATCTGCTACCGCCTCAATGACTCATGGCTTCCTCTGTTGCGCGCCGACATCATGCGTCAGAGATGAAATTAGAACTATATGCTGATATCAATAAGAAAACGTTAGGCATACGATTGGCAGGCTTTGTTATTATAAACAAATGTATTGTTTAGACATTCCACAACTATGCGTCACCCGTTCGACATAATTTCTTTGATATTTTTAATATTGAATCCCTTGTAGGATTTCCTTTGATATCTGCCGACAGAAAGTTGACGTCATGTTTTTTCATTTAATTGGACGACAAACGTAAGTGTAACTTTGGTTAGCATTTGGATTCATCTACAGATTCATTGTTTATACATTCCATAAGTATGCGTAATTCGTCTGACGTAATCTCTCTGACATTTTTAAATATAAAATTCCCTGTAATCATCTCAACATGAAGACCCCTTCTTTGTTTGACAATTATACTTCAAACAAAATGAATGATATACGTGCCCATGGTAACACACAGATGCTCTACCGCGTAAATCTTTTTATATGTCAGCTCTAAACGTTGTGAAGTTTCAGCATAACAAGGACACTTATACATGTAATCATCTTCAAACGAGGGGCTGCATATAATGACGATCGCACTTCACGTACAGGTAAGTTCGTTTGATCGTAAAACAGAAACGTAGAGCATGAAAAATTAAAATAGCTTCGGAATAATTTTAAGTTTGCACATTATTAACAAATTCTAGAAGCGATATCGCATGAAGTCATCATATAAATGTGTGCAATAATAGAAGGTTTGAAAGAGATAATGTTGTACTAATAAAGATACATATGTTTTTCTGGAACCTTTGCTTGAACTGTGAGTGTATGTTGATATAATTTTATAGATGCCGCTATTTGTTCTATAACATTGAGGTTATAGCTTAAATTTATTATATATACGACGTGGATATTTTTTTGGGGCGGGCGGGGCAGAAGGTGAAAAAGGGGGATTCAGCGAATCAAAATTGGCTACCATATATATACATGGAAACATCGTGTAGTAAATTTCTTTTCTCGCGAAATCAGTATCATCAACTATCATTTGCTGTCCCCTTCCGTAATAAAAAATTAGGATCATCGCCGCTGCTCTATTTCTCGCTTTTGAAATTTTCCTTGAATCTTTTGGTAAATATATAACAATATAACATCATATCTATAATTTCAAGTACACTAGAAAACAAACATGATTATTTTTGTTGTTCTACGCAATTATTAAATTAAATTATAAAATTCCTATTAATACGAAGCTTTTGTATATATAAACATTAATTTTCAACAGAGAAGTACTTATAATGCAAGTGAAATTCTTTACATCGATTAAATGAGATGCAATAACGGGAAAATGAAACTAATTTGTTATTTTTGCAAACCCTTTTGAGTGATTGTCCATTCTTGACGTTAAATGTACATTTGTAAAAGTATGTAGGGAAATTGTCCAATGTTCACGATTGGAATGTTTTCGCGCGCACAAGTTATATTAGTATAATGACTATAATGTTAAAAATTGATAACCTCACTGGGTGCTTGCAAAAACTATTTGCCCCCATTACTGATGCGAAAGATAAGTTTTTGTACTTAAAAATACATAACGTTGTAAAAAAATGTGAATAGAATACAAAACAAACAATTTATAAAGTTATGAGAGCTTAACACTCACTTATGAAATAACTTTCTTGAATATCGCAAAGAACATTTTAGTGTATTATATAAGAATTCCTTAGAAATTATATTATATTAAATACATTAAGAAGATATCAGGAAGTACTTGAGATCACATTATTCGTAATGTATCGAAAGATAAATTTTTCTATTCACTTAAAAATACACAACGTCGTAAGAAAATGCAAATAGAATACAAAACAAACAATCTATAATATTACGAGATCGTCAACACTTACTTATGAAATAACTTTCATGACTATTGCAAAGAAAATTTTAGCGAATTAGAAGAATTCGTTAGCAAGTACATTATATTAAATACTTTAAGAAGATATCAGGAAGTACTTGAGGACACATTATTTGTGTTGTAACTGTTAAGTAGTCCCGAAGACTGACACGCGTTCTTAATCCTGTTTCAAAGGAAGACAGATTTTTTTCTAAGATATGAATAATAAAATCAGTATTACGGTTAAGTAGGTAACGAATAAATTAGCAGATTAAATCAGAGTGAAAAAATTATTTTAATTTTGTCACTAAATTATAATAATTGCGTAAAAAGATAATTAATTTCAAAGTGACATTTTTTTGTAACATATCGTATTGTACGTCGAAGCCTTATTCAAACATATAGAACGTTTAACTGTATGGAAATAATACTTCTGACGCTCATTTACAAAAATGTAGAACTCTCTTATCACATGCTACTAAGGTATCGATTTCATATGCGATCGCTTTGAAGTGTAGGAGAGAAGCAGGCTTTCATTCTTGTTGCTTAAAATATTGCACCCACTTCTGAAACTCTTGCCAAAGTTGCATTTGAACCTCTGATCTTGTATCATCAGGTAGCTGCCGCAGAAGATCAGAAAACATTGTACAAAATCCGTCAGTAGAGTCCAAATTCGGTTTTTGCTAACAATAGTAGAAACTACTTTTTCTAGTTCCGATAGGGGATCATCTTCCTTATCAGTACTTCTTTCTGTAGAAAGAAAGAGATTAAAAAAACGCAATTGTTGATTAAATGGAAGAAATATATTCAAAGATGTTCCATGTAGCAACACGAATATTATGAACAGGGTTCGGATGGACAAGAATGCTTACAAAAAGTCGAAGAAAGTAGTGCGTCAGACTTTAAAATAATGAGAAATAATTTATTGGTTTAGAATCACGAATCACCTCCACGGGCTGTCTGACAACAGTTACGATACTAGCCGAGAATATAAAAGTTCTACGGCTAGACTTTAAAGAGAATGTTTCAATTGTGGGAATTCTTTTATTTGACTTAGACTTAAGTTAATTAAATTAAATGAAAAACTTAAAAATATTAAAGGAAGTATGCCTAGAACATAAGAGTTCGACGGATAATACCAACTGAAAATGTTAAATATAAAAACTTAATTCAGGCACTCATTTAACAAACTAAACTCAGTATTGTCAATACAAGATTATATCAACTAAAAACAAGAAACTCATTACCTGTACAAATTGGAAGGTTAGGTCACCAGACCGAATTTAACATACTTGCCAGACCACGGGATTCCAATTTACAGAAATTTCATTATTTCTTCTAATTTGTGTTCGTATTATTTTATTTCATATTCAACTCGAGTGGAAAGTGTGGATCAACCACCCGCACACAACAATAACAACATCTGTCAGATTCTACGAGGTTGGTTGCAGTGGAAGTCTGCTCTCGCCAGGGACTAAGAAGAGATTTTCTTGGCGCATGCGTAGTGGATGGGATTCCCGTACGTGCAAGAGCGCTCGGAAAAACAGGATCAAGCTGCCACGGAGAATCTGCGCATTGAACCGAGTCAGCCCACCCCTGCACCATCGACTAGCGGCAGACCAGGAAGGCCTGCGTGGGATATAACGTACTCCGACTGTGCGCCACCACACTGCTGGTAACCGAACCTGGTCGTTGTCCTTTTCCTTCGGTCGTTCCTCTCACTCAGTAGTTCTACGCTCGTTACGCGAGTGGCGCTCCGAGTCCTATGAGAGGGACAACGGAGACGCCGCTCTGAAATTCATTCGTGATTCTAGACTGGCAGTGAGTGCTTCTCCTCTCAGAAAGGAAAAGAAGGATTGAAGGAGAAATCTTGATTTAAACTGAAAAACTTTGATTGCAAACTTAACCATGAGAGGACGATCGCGAGGCGGCAGGCTGTTGCCGCCTGGGTTCTCTGTCATTTCTCTCTCTTAAAAATTAACGTAATCTTCGCGTTTTAACGTCGTGTGTCGAATTGGAAGACACACGCCGTTGAAATTAGTCAATTGCTGCCCTCGGGCAAGGTCAACGTGTTCAAATCCGCGTATAGTAGAGTCAGTCAAATTTACCGTAAATTCCGAAGTATTTTCTGGGTCCGTGTCGAACCCCTTTTGACCGGATATCATAACTCAATGAGTTCATAAAATCGTAAATTGTCCGAGTGGTCACTTGGACCATTCTATAGTCAGATTCGCGTATATTAAAGACGGCGGTTACTGTAACCCGACAGGAAATGTCGTTTCCAGACGATAGCTCTCTTTTGCGTGGGGCGAAGGCACACCCGTTATAATTATCATTGTTTTAACTGTAATCCAATTTTTAAACTTTCCGTAAATTATATCTAACCTCATGGCAAAGAAAAAATGTGATTGATTTCTTTTGTTAACCTCTCCCCTTGCTGGAGCTGTCGAGCAATTAAACCATAAACTCCTTCAGAACAATTAAGATTGTTTAAAGTATCTTTTGGTAGTTTTTAGGTAGGAAAACTATCTGGCGCCCTTCAGGCAATTCTTGGTCTCATTCCGAGTTCAAGTTTTAGTGAAATAATAAAAATTCAAAATAATCGGCAAAAAGCAGGTTATAAGATATATATACAATTTTGTAATCCATTTCTTAAACCGGAGGGTTGCTACAGAATTTCGAATTTAAAATTTCAGACATTTTTCCACGGTAATTTTGAACACGTTTGAGATATTTCAAAAATTTTAAATATGTAAAGGAATTTAAAAATTATTTCTGAGTATTTCACGAGATGTCAAACGTTTTGAAGGATATAGAAATATTTGTCACGAAATTTCGAGTGATTTCAAAATTTTAAAAAGACTTCGAAGTATTTTAAAATCTTTCACAGAATTACTAAGTATTTTGCAATGTGTGTGTTCCATTATTTAATTTGAACTAAATCCGGTACGAATAGCTACATTTTTTCAATACGCAGAGCTAGACCTGAGGAAGGGGCTATTAGTCATTTTGGTAGGACTAGCACGATTTTTTGGTGCGTGTAGGCACTACCCTCTTATAAATTGAGAAGAATTTTTAATTTTAACTATTTTCAGAACAGAAAACTTTAAAACTCCAGCATCGGATTAGAATTAAAATTATCCAATCACATATAAACCCTCTTAGTTCAAAATTGTGTAACTACAGATGCTTTCAATTTTATATTATTAAATTTTGAATTTAATTGAAGGTCTGAATATTCAAAGAAACGATTTTTTTATTTACTGCTTTGTAAAGTATCAACAGTGCTAAAATATTGATTCATATATATAATATATAAAACAAACTTGTACCTGACACGTTTTTGACTCTAAAATGTTGAAGTTCAAGGCTTGCAATTAAAGAAAACTGTGTTAAGTTCTTTGGTCGGTTCACGTAATTAGAAAGTTTTCAAAGCACCTAATTATAAACAATTGTGAAAGTTTCAATATGATCAAAATTGTAATTAAATAGCAAACTAGCGATTAAAATGAAAAAAGTCGGACAATTCGCACAATTCGAGCCCTCTGCTGGTGAAAGCTTTATTAATAAGAAGAATAAGAAGAAATCTAATCCATTAAAAACTGGAGATATGAAAACCCGCTTTTCGAGAAACTTACTATTATTCAATTTTCGTTTACATTGGTAAGTTTTCGGCGTGCAGTTTTCACTGGGCATTATCTCTTTCCTACCACACTGTCTTGAGATAATCGGCGATTGTGAGGAGTATGCACTTCTGCTGTGCTTTCCCAAGTTGCATTTTCCATAGTGTTTGACTCCCTGCCAAAGGCACGAAAAAGGTAATTAGTGAATTTGACAAACAAAAGTTACAATATTGTACCATTCATCTTGTTGAAAATACCGTCACTTGTTTCAGTGCAAGCATACTTAGTCTTCCAACCCATTTTCGTGCAGACCTGGGAATGATAAGTATTATCTCTGCCAACAAACAGCGTTTTCCTTTTTACGTCTGAAGTAGGTGGACTTTAAATATTTCCACTTTATTTTCGCATCTGAAATACTGTATTTTCCTGTAAAATAGATAAAAAATATATAAATATTTAAAAAACATTTGTACAAGAACTAGTTAGAAATGGGTATATAAGTCGGTAGAAACACCCCAGTGAGCAACAGATGACCTGCCACAAAACATTGGCATTTTCTTGTGATATTTTTCCCATTTTACTGTACAGCTGTGATCTCGCTTCAACTTCCGTCCTCAGTTTAACATCAAGATTGGTTTTTGGTGCCCCTGAAAAAGTGAGCGTTAGATAGCCTTTTACCGAACAGTATCAGCTACTGACAGTGTGTTAGTTCGAAAGGCCGCCGCACTGAAGGTTTATTAGTTGCACAAATGGCCACTGAATAACGCATAGTGATGATCTAATTGGTATGTATGTTGAATATTATTTAATAAAAACTGACATAATATTACACGAGGAAATACAAGTTCATCTAAGTGACTACATAAATATAGAAGACACTGTCAGTGAGATTTATTGCAGTCAAGGTTTGCACAGCATATACCGTCAAAATGTATATTTTAAAGAGAACTTTGGTGTAGTGATGCCTCGCAAAGAAGAACTTGGTGGTCAGTTTGCACCTTATGGTACGGCCACAGTAGATGGAAATCAACCTATAATCAACCTATATACGTACTGTTTTGACGCAATGGATGACACACGGTTCTTACGGAAAAGTTACCCAGAGACCGACAAGGCGTCTTGATGGCATTATGGCTTCTTACTTAGACGGAATTCGTTTTCATAATCATATTTATAGTCGGATTAGACAAGGTGCAAATCTTTTAAAATTAGGTTATGATGAAGTTGATATGTGCGATCTTGCTGGTTCGAAGTCGAGTTCATCAAATAAATTGGGAATGTGGTATTGGTCGGACGATGAACTTGACCCGGCTTATCGTTCACAATTAAGATTCATCAACTTGGCTGCAATAGTGCGTAATCCCCACACAAAGAAATACGGTATGAAGAGGATTCTAGCAAATATTCTTAATGACATGAACCAGTTAGAAAACGGATTCGATCTCCCTGACGGCAGAAAGGTGTATTTTGCATTATCAAGATTGGTAGGAGACAATTCGCTAATTCATCAGATAGGAGGTTTGAAGGAATCTTTCAGCGCACTTCATCCCTGCAGATACTGCATGGCTTCAATACATCTGGTTAGAACAATGATAAAAGAAGACACAACGCTACTTCGAACACCAGATGAACATGATCATCAAGTAGCTGAGATTGAAGCTGTAGCTGATGAAGACACGCAAGAGGAGCTAAGGACAAGATAGGGTATTAACAGTAGATGCGTATTAAATGAACGAACAGGGTTTCATGTAACAACGTCCACACGGCCTGACATAACTCACGATGATCTTCAGGGAATATGCATCGTTACCATTCGGTGCTTATTAACAGAGGTGTATCTAAACTTACGTCTAATGTCGCTAGATGAGTTGAATAAAAGGATCGCTAACTTTGACTATGCAAAACTACATATTGATGCTGAAGATCATGCTTATCTCACATGCTAATCAAATTGGAATTCCTGCGTTTAACAATTTGAGTAGCATTATTTCTGAGTACCTGGAAACCTTTCAAACAATTTACCAGAAAACTTTAACGCCCAAGCAACATTTTCTAGTTCACCGTTGTGGTTTGATTGTAAAATTTGGGCCCTTTGATGAGTATAAGACAATTAGGATGGAAGCCAAACACCAATATTTTAAGAGGATTGCACAATGCATGAGGATATACAAAAACTTACCTTTTACCTTAGCTCGAAAACATAAGTTATATCAAGCAGTAATACTTTGAGAATCTCTTGAAAGACAAATTTGTGCAGGACCTATGAAGATCGTTTTTTTACTACAATCACCGTTCAGTACATTGTTTCCGGAAGAAAGGCGTTTGCAAACCACTAAATGGGTAAAGTCGAATGTTGTGCAGTCTACTGCTTCACAGTGCTACGTGGCAATTGGATATAGTGAAGATAATTTGCCCCAATTCGCGGCCTTGCATACTATTGTTTGGAAAAATGTCTCTCTAATCTTTATTTGCAGACAAGTTAACACAGTCCAACACGGTATGGCAATAATGGCCTATGAAGTGGAAATTTCGGACATCGATGTAGAGATCAAACATATATTATCACCAAGAAAACATTGGGCAATCTCTACTGAAATTCGTAATAAAATTCAATGATTTTAGAAAATAAATGTTCTAAAGTCATTGAAGTCTTACAAGGGTAAGGGCTATAAGTGTTTTTTCTTTCAATTTATCATTTTCCGAATGGCAGGTCATTTCTAGAAAACTTATAAAGCTGAAATGTAACATCTGTTATCGGTTCGAACGACTCCGGAGTTTTGCCACTTTGTCATTTTAAAATTCGAAACTTAAAAAGCTCAAAATCTTTTTATAATATTTTCTATATGCTTCTACGTGTTCTGATCACAATATCTATCAAAAATTGTACAAAGTACTTATTATATAATTTTTATCCTCGACTAAAATTGAAACTCTTGACCACACTGTTAAAAATGTTTGCAATTTTAATATACATTTAATATACATTTGTATATTAAATCTAAAATATAGGTATACGAAATCGCCATTAAGAGACTATCTTATTAAATTTCATATACCGCATATTGATCATTTATCAGAAAAGTCAGATATTTGCACTTTACACAAATTAAAAACAATTTTGACAGCAATTTTCAATTATAAATAATCAAACATAATATTTGCTCCTAGATAAATATAAATTACACTGGTTTTTAAGAGAAAAGTTCAATTAAACAAATAATTAAGAAATCTAACCTCCAAGCACCTGTACTCACGTTAAAATTCTAACATTCACAGCGAATTTGAGAAAAAATTCCACCCGTACGTTGCACTTTAATTGTAAGTAGGAATTAAGTCGACGAATTCAAGCTTATTCCTTTATTTTTTAATATTTGACAGGATCTGAAGGCATCAAAGAACTTGTTGTTTTCACGCACTCTGTTTTACCGACTTTAATATACATGTATATTAATTTTACAACATGATGGTATATTAAGATTAATGTACGGTATATGCAAATGACTTTACTCACATGCATATTAAATTTCGATCAGATTTTTTTAACAGTGCAAATAACAAAGATGTCTGTTAATCTTCTGATTTATAATTTGATATTTATAGAATTAATTATAAAAAGTTGTTTGGTATCAAATCATAATTTCTCAACATTCTTTCACTGTGTTTTTTTTGGTCTGTGGTAAATAATCTGAAGTTACTTTTTCAAAATTTAGAAGGCCTGATCCAATATGTCGGCCAAAATTTGTTAACAAATTTTATAATTATCTCGAAATCCAGTTTAATAGCATTAGATGGTTCACTGTGCGGAATTATGGGTCACTGATGGCAAAATTTTTAAATTAAAAATGGCTGTTTTGAAGTTATTAAAGAAGCATAAAACCCATGCTTTGATCACATAGGCTAATTTTTTAATGAAGTTTGAACCACCATGTTACGTCGCGTAAACAAATTTCTGTCATCCTTCATCACATTTTATTTTAAACGAAATTCCTAAAAGAAAATTTGTTTGTTTTCGGAAATAAAAAACTAAAAAATTTAGAACTAGTTTGCCTCCATTTTTTTCAAGTTCATACATTTTGAGCCAACTAGTTCAAATCTTTTTAAACTTTTATTTCCGGGAAAAAAATTATTGTCTAATTCTGGGTGGAAAACAGCACTTCTTGATCCTCCTCTTTCAAATTTGGAGTATTGAAAATTAAAAAAATGTGAATTTAAACAATATTGTACAATTTTCAATTAAAATCCTTGAGAGGGTAAAGGCACCAATTACTGACAAGGGACCAGTTCTCAAGGAAACAGTTGATTTATTCAGTTCTTCTTATCCATAAATATAATATGATTTTTTTATTAGAAGTCTATATGTAAGTCTGAATTCAGTTTCTGAATACCCTAATTACACAATTTTACATTGAAGACACTAAAAATTGAATAATACCAGTTCATTTTCACACTTTAAAAATTGTAAAATTTAAAACTAGTACTATGTGAAATTGAATCGTTCAAAGCAGAATAATTACAAACATTAAAAATGGTGCAATTTCAAAATTTCAAGTTTGATTGATGAAATTCATTACTTTTTCTCTACTTGGTGTATTTGATACTATGACGTTTATAAAAATTCGTTATTTTTCATTTTCAATAGGATAAATGGCCACGTCCAATGATTTTAGTACAAAACCGAATCACGCCCATGATTCGAAGGGAATCAAAAGGAGTATGTGTCGTGGTTGCAAAGAATGCTCAGATTTTAAGTGGTCGCCAATAGCGAAAGGATCATCATGCACATTTTGCGATTGTGCGCCGACGAAACATATCAGAATTGAAGAGAAGGTACAATCTTCTTCAATTTTGAAAGAATCTGGCAATATTAGTTTGCCGAATGATACGCAAGACCAGAACGAAATCTTATTGTGTGAATTCGATGCTAAAATACCTACAACAACAGAGCTTCAACGAATTGAGAACCTGTTTGATACAGAAAGTGCGAAATATTCGCCTATTAACTTGAAAGAATCTATTGAAATGAAAAGTAAATCAATTGCGACAACAAAGGTTGGAATCATCAGTAATGTTAGGTCTCCAAGGCGACGGCTATCTCCAAATCAATCCGAAGATTTGGATGAAAACGTAAGTAAGGGTTTTGGTAAAATCTTACTGTTTCTTATGATTGGAATTGACTTGTACTGAAACATAACATCTTGCAAAAGAAAGCGTATTCAGGAAAAGGATTCTTCTTCCGATTTCTCCAGTAGCATAGTGGCAGAGCACCTGACCGGAAATCAATTGATATTATGTGCATGTACTTTATTACAGCTTCTTTCGGAGATGTCAAAAATTGTTTAATTATCAGTTCCAAAAATTTGTAACAATTTTAAGGAAGCCATTCCAGGTATTGTGAATCTCCTCAAATTAAATCTCGGTCCAGACTTCGATGAAAACGGACAATGTGTGAATATTCTGTTAAATCTGCCCAAGCTGTTTATCAAATGTAGAGAAAAAGAAAGAATTCTCCAGTGCTATAAGGTACAACATTACATATTGTGACGTGTTATTCGGTACGATGCCCAAATTTAATAAATAATCACGCCCACTCAGCCTAAATTCACGTAAAAAAAGTTATTAAGAGACTATACCTGGTCGAGCACAGAATCCATTAGGAACTGTCACATGACAGGAGCCTCGAGAGGGATGGCCTGTTGCCACAAGCAAACCATTCGAGGCTTAGGGATCGTATTTTCGCTGCTCCGAACCGTCCCCAGACTGGAGTGGGGTTGTAATTAATTTCAAAATGATACCACTAATTCCGTCGAACTTCTTTGTATTGTTACCAGGTACACTCAAGCCGGCTTCGCCGGCTGTCACATTTCACCGCCCACAACACCACCACAACACGACCAGGCGGTCGTGACTCGATTCTGCACCACCCACACTACTATTCAATCACGACTAGGCAGTCGTGGCCCACTCATACACACGTCACAAAAACAACAATCTGGCCCTCTCTCTCTCACATCCACTGGGGGAAAGTTGGACACTCATCTAACACGTGGTAACGCGGAAGCGGTGCCACACACTCTTGTCACGTGAAAATGTCAACACGGTAGCAGCCGATATTCCAAGCGCGCACCATGTAGAATAAAGTGTACATTGTGAGTGCTTGCGTCGCACCTGCGGCGCACCGTAGGAAAGTAGCTCGCCATAGACTACAAACTATGTGATAGATCGGACTAGAGAAAATGGCGAGTTACGGGAGGACGCTATTATGAACGCACTTTCACAGGCGTCTGCGGTTGCAAGGTACCGTCTCGTGTATATGGCCCTTGGTGTACGCGCCAAAACTATACTCCGCGGCGTTGGTCATCAATCTGTGTTCGACCATAGTCTAGTCTTGACGCGTTCTGTTTCGCTCTCCGTAAAATATACATGTGAAGTGGAAAATCTTGGAGGAGTTGTATTTTGAGGCCTAATCATTGGCGAGAGATTAATCTGTTTCGGCGTGAAGCCTCATAATTAGCCAAAAATTCGCAATTTAATTGGGCGTGAAGTCTAATTATTACCGGACACTCTAAGAAGCTAGTAAGGTATGACACTTAATTTCGCTTTCAAGTGCTATAGCTAATGTGTGGCCGGGAATTCAGTGTGGTGTGGACAATTTAGTTGATCACATAAATGATGTCAAAGAAATATCAAACAAACAATGTCGAATTCATTGTCGGGGTTAGAACATAACCATGATTCGGTATAGTCTTCCAACATGGCGCGGATTCATGATACCTAAGGTCAATCAAATTCACCGCCATTTTGGAAGACCCCGGCATTAATATGATATGTTAAAGTGGCGTGGTCTAAGTGATCATATAATTTAGGTAGGTTCTCGAATATTTTAAAACAATGGATTCTTTTGGTGAATACGCAGTGCGTCTAGTGACGGGGTTGAGCATCTGATCTCTTCGATCATTCAACCTTGTGGCGACTTTCAATGAACTCTCGGGACGTTCATGGACCACCAGGTTGGAAGATCAGTGAAATTCGGTTCACATAATTGATTTTAAAATCGATCATCCAAAATGGCGGTAACCTTTCACGACCTTTAGTGTCAATCATGGACCGCCATATTGGAGGATCGTTGATTGCCAATTCATGAATCGAATAGTATGAGTAGATGGGTATCATTTCCCCTTAGAATAAATATGAATTGTAATCGTTCTCTTCTTCTTTTTTTACGGGATATTGAGTTTTGATGTGAGGAAGCAATGGCCGTGAATAAAAAGGACTATTATGATTGTTACCCGTAAATCCTGGTAATAGTTTATTTCTACCTAACTTACTATCCTTGCTCAGTTACTTTGTTTGTAACCCCGCCCCTCTCGGTGTTGAGCTAGTGGGGAGAGGTGTGAAATCTAATTATAGATATTGGATTTTTAAAGTAATTCTATTTAACACCATTTTGGTCGTTTTCGGTTTTGATAGTATAAACGATCTGGCGCCCTTTAACCAATAGAATAAAATTTATCAAACAAGATCAAATGTTGGAATACTGAAGTAGGTCAATATGCCAACAGGTAAAGTTAGGTACAGTGGCCAATAAACTAATAAATTCAATAGTTAACCAAATTAAATAATTAAAAACAAGGTTATAATATGCACATGGGTCATTTAAAAAAATTTATGAAATTTGAGTCTCGGTTGTTGACCTATTTGCATGATTCAAAGTTCAAATTTTACAACTTTTCTGCAACGATCCACATAAATTACTCTGCTTACACCTACTTTTTATACAATTTATATTTTTTCGAAAATAAGATTATCACGTGAAAAATGATAAATAACTCAAATCCATATCCTCACCAGAGGATTTTTTTGTAACTCTTTTCAATTTTGCCAAAAACAAACACGAAAAAAAGTTTCAAGGTTTCAAAAAATCGATTTTTTTGCATGTTTTGAATCTTGAAGTTATTAGAAGCGTGCCATGGTATACCAGATTGTATCGTAACTTTTTTTATCATGTTTTATTCCATCATGTAGGTGTAAACGCGTTTTCCCAAAAGTCGTGTTTTATAAAAGTTTTGGTAAGACTTCGACTAGAAATATTTGGAATATCAGTTCATTTTCTAATTGTTCAGCAGACATATCGCTAGGTCAGGACACAAGCTTTCTTAGAAATATTTTTTTTCTTTAAATTTTTACAGCCTTCACAAGATCAAAAAAATAGGTCAAAAAAAGTTTTTTGTAAAAAAGTCGGCCATGTTGAGAGATTTTGAAATTTTCAAAAAAACATTTCTTTTCAGTCGAAGAATGTATCAATAAATAGCAAAAACCATTTCCAGTTATCATGTGTAACTTCTTTGCTGTAAATTTCCAAAATAGGCTCGAAATCGTGGTTCGAAACTAGAAGTATCCCTTAACTGTACTGGAAATAAAAGTAGATATTTTCCATAGATTTTTGGTTGTTGAATTCCAATCTGAAAGCAAAATCTTTCTATTGAATCAAGTCATCGATCAAATTCTGGGAAAACACATTAATACCGAATTTTTTTAAAACAATATACTGCGCGAACCTGAAGTCCTACATATTTATAGTAGGGTTAAAATTGAAACTCGGGCCGGAAAGATCAATTCGGCGGCGCTGATAGCTACGGACGCAAGAGTCCAGAGTTTGAATTGAAAAATTTTGACCTGCATTTGCTTCAAATTCACTGAATATACTTAGCTGTGAATTACATATTTACGTTATTCGCTAAGTTTTCTTTACTATTCAATTAAGTTTATCAAGTAAATGCAAGTTGTAATTTTATGATTCAAACTCTGGACACTTCCGTCCGTAGCTGTCAGTGCCGCCCAACGGATTTTGTATGCCCGAATTAGACACTACTCTCTCTCAGTCGTATTTCCATGCACTTTTCATAAAAAAAATAGAATTTGAGCCATATTATGAAACGTCAGGTCAGCGCCCTGTGTTGTTTCGAAGATTTAAAAAAAACGCTAATTTTCTATTTTTTTTTAACTTTACCCTGCTTTTCCTCCGAAGCTCGTCCCCTTCTTCAATGGAGTTTTTTCGCCCTCAATTCATCGATTAATCATCCATGAAGAAATTTTAACAGTTTTTAATTAAATTGACGAATTGATTTTTGATCACCATCCAATGTAGTGAAAATGCGTGTTCAGATCTCGAAACAACTATCTCGCTGAATTACTTGGAACTGGTTCACTTTTAATAATAATTTCTTTTCGCCTGCGTCCAGAACTGAAATATCCCCGAAATGGAATTTGATTTTTTTTTTGTTAAATGAAAATTTGATTACAGAAAGCTTTTTGTCTGCTTGAAAATCGATCAAATGTGGGTTAATGCTTCATTGCGTGACACACTTCAGTTCCTTCAGGGCAATATAACATTCTTCTAATAACTTCTTTCTATTTTATTTCAGAACAACACTTTCTTGTCCACAATCATTCCAGCTCCAAGTGAATCACTTCGATTAATAGCCATCTCGAAAACTTCGTTCAACGATTTAATACTGATTTGCTTTGCGGATGGTAAACCATTAATCCAAGCATTCGTATTCGACGCTACACTTCTAATCATTGCCACTTATTGGGTCCTCAACATATCCTTTCCAACTGATGCGAAATGTTGATTCGTATTTTTGGCTATAGCTATTCTGAGATCAGCTGGAGCAAAACAGATTTGCACCAGTATTTTAAAATCAGCGGTACTAACGCATGCTTTAAAAGTTGCCCAGTTAACTTAGATATTCCTACTTCTGATATGTATAACTTTTCTGTTTTCTCAATATTGAAATTTAATTTAATTTTGTATCTTCTGAAAATGATTTTTGAATTTATATTCCCTTCAAGCATGTCAATTAGTAAAAATTTCTGCCATTTGATTTTTTTATAGATTTCACATAATGTTGCGTACATGTAGCTATAATGCAACCTTATGTTCGTTTGCGAACTTTTGATTGAATAAAAGCCTTAATATTAATAAATAGATTAGTTCCGTTCGGAAAAATCTTGTATTTTTAATTCTTTGATATCTGGACGAATGTAACTCACAAGTCACTTCTTGAATATCGAAAACCATGGGTACCTTAGCAGAGAGCACTGCTATAAATTAATTACATAATATTTTCCATGAACTGACCATACCTCATGAAAATAAATGCCAACTGGAGACTATGTTGAAACCAGACTCTTTAGAAATAGACTCGTCAAGAATAGTCGGAATATTCAGAAATCGTCCGATTTTCTGTCCATTTGCGACCATTCCTGACTTTTTTTATCAGGGAAAAAGGAAGAGATTCAAGGTACAGATTTTAAAATCGCCCGCTTTTGAGGCTTTCGGATTTCGGTTTGCTTGGCCCACTTGATGTACATGGATCTTAGACTTGCGATTCCGATTTCCGGTTATATATTAGGTATTTCACATTGTGACATGAAGCCAACATGGTATCGAATACTGGTACATGAACATAGGCATCAAATGCACCCCTAACGGCACGAAACGTTCCTGGAGCGTCCCTGAAACGTTACGCAGGCACCTTCGACCGTTCAAGCGGAACGTCCCAGGCACGTTTCCGGGAGGTTTAAAATGCGCGCCCTTGGGCACGCTCCACTTGCGCCTGAAGGGAAACTTCTGTTATTGTTATTTTTAACAACAATTTTCTCGTAAACCGTAAGAGATAGGTAAAAATAGATGTCATATTTGAGTTTTGATTATCGCATATACTGCACTATAATATGATATCCATATTATAAACTGACATCGATTTTGACATGTATTTTACGGTGTACGTGATATTTATTAATTATAATAACAATAAGGGTAATTCCTCTTTAGAACGTTCCAAAGGGGCAAACATTTCACATGTCCCACCCAGGAACGTGTATGTTATCTTTCGCTGGAACGTTCCGAAGGTGCCCGTGGAACATTCCAGAAAAGTTCTATGCTATTAGGTACAGGGATATTAGTTCTCATTTTTCATGAACCATTTTATGAACTAATAAAATCGATAAAACAAATAATTACTGATTTTATCATTTCATTAAATGGTCTTTGAGAATGAGAACCAATTTCCTAATATACTCAGAGTGCCTTTTCACGACGGTCTGTTTTGAATTAATCGTTGAATTAATTTGACACATCGAGTTCGAATCTTGATTCTCTTCGATCAATTAGATTTTCCATGAAAATGTTGGTTGGACATCACGTTACAACGAGCAATCCAAGATGACGTCATTACGTGCAAATTCCTTAACAATTATATTTCTTAAGTGCCAAAGTCATTCAGGCAAATGTTAAGCACCTTTTTTGTCGGCAATTCTTTTATTTTCAAGAAAATGAAGAACACTACAAAAGTGTTTATTCAACGAAGAAAGAAGGGTGATGTCCACGAGAGTGCAGTAATCATGAGTGAAATCACCTTTCTCCCATAGTGCACATCATATTTTTTACATCATCTGTATGTTTGTTGTTGGCTATTCAGAGTTGATGGTACAAACGCGGCCATTTCGAAGTCGAAAATCGAACGCACCTCTTTTTCTGTCTGCACACGTTATAAAAAGAGCTTCGTCCGATTTTCGACGCGACCACGGAGGCCAACTGCTGGCCTCGAATTTTTATTTATTCCCAGATGAGAACGCTACTTGCGGGAAACTGAGGAATTATGATTCCTATTTAGTAGTATAGTATGTGAGGTTAGTGTATCAGATGGATTTGATCAGAATCGGGTACTGTAACCTCAAATTTCGGATAGTTGATTTTATTTCGTGAAACTGAAAGGTCTTCAACCGATGAAAGGATGAAACAGAATTGCGCAAGTGCATTCAACGCTCGAAAAATATTACTATTTATAATTCTCTAACTTACGTTTAGAATATTCTCTCCAACAAGTTGTACGCATTCACGTATACTCATATACCAACTATGCTAACCTTTCTGACGATCCCATCTAACCTACCCTCTGAGGTCACTTAATTAATTGCGGAAGAAGATTTAGCGAAATCGTCCACTCACAAACTGTAAATTATGTATTTCACGTTGAGTGGTGGAAGTTCAAGATATCTGCACACCGAGGATCAAACAATAAGCCAAGTGTATAGGACAAAACTTCTTTTTTTTTTTAATAACGTGGAAAAAATGATTTTCAACTAAAAGTGTATTTGGATATATTTGTTTATTTCTGAAAATGTATCCAATAACACAGTTAAGTCGATAATATTTTGTCATAATTTCATTATTTATGATAGAACTCCTTTTGAAAATAAAAAACAAACATCCAAATCCGAAAAATCTCGACTTAAAGTAAAAATTTTTTTTTCATTACACCTACGCCAAAAAGTCCCCTAGTTGTCGCTGATTCGCCTTGCCACAATCTCTAGGTACCCCCATACCGTGCTTTAGAGTGTAAATTTGCTATAAAAGCATAATGTACAAATTAAAATACGACCCTAGGCAACTCGATCTAAAGGCTGATTTACACCTATCCTCAGAAAGTTCTCTTCCTCTCACCCTCGTTCGTGTAGCGAAATCAATGATCATTGGTGCTTCGAAAATCCAGGGTAGAAAATTGAATTGGTTTGAAGTAAGATTGCCGAAACGGAGAATCGGGATCGGTGTAAGGTATAAGAAAAGTGTAACCAGTGAAATAAGCTATTATTCTAAAACTATGGAGCCAATTCGACATTGTTGGCGAATCACGATACAAATCGATGATTCTGTTCTTTGTTAAGGACGTAAGTAAAATAGACAGAGAGGGAGAGAACTTTAATTCCCCTCTGTACTATTTTAAATTCTTGTACGTAAAATACACAGTAAAATTAAAGTGAGCGGCCATGTAAATTACGTCAAGTATTACACTCTACCATCCCTGCTTAGAATTTTCTATTGGAAATTTTCCGTCCGAAACTTTGCATTGTCATATTCGATAGACTACTATTTATCTTTAAAGACCGTGACGATTTTTAAGAGTTATCAAATTTGCTTGGCAAAACAGCTGTATTTGCAAAATTGGTGGTCAAATTTCTCGTCCGAGCAAACTATTATAGATTTGCAAATAAACAACGAAAGAAATCACTCGGTAGTTTCATTTTCAGTGACGCTGTTTGGATGTAAACATGCGACGTGTTGCTGGTTGCAAGCAGACGATATGAAGTTTACAAAGCCTCCGAGGTAAACATTGAGCATTACTCTCCAAACGCAGATAAACACAGAAGAATACCCGAGATGTGCGGGTAAAGTTTACCCACATGGGGTAATTTTTGTTGCAGGTAATTTTTACTCCGAAATCCGGGTAAAGATTAAACTTAGTTTTTTCTGTGCACATGGATCCTAGTCCCGTAAGGATTTATTTTGCAGGGATTAAAAACTGAACCAAAATAAGATGCCAAATACCAAAAGGTACTTTGCTTTAACAGTAGTACAACGACGCTGGCCAACCACCTAGTAGTCCTTAAGAGTCTAAACGCAGGCATGTGGTTTGAGAATAAATATTCAAGTATTCATATTCATTTCATTTTTACATCAATGCTAGTGAGGTCATTAAATCCTTTGTACTCTTAATTTAAAAATTAAAATTTATATAGCACGAGCAATTGTATTAATAATTATATATGAGAACGTGTAACTGATATTTTAAAAATGATATGATATAAGTTAAGAACGATGTTAATGTGACTGATAATTTAAGAAACACGTGACATTTGTATGCAGTCAAAAAGTATATCAAGTATAACATCTGACAAAAGACAAGAATCCGATACTTTTCTGGATTTCCCTCTTGCCTCTATCTATTGTGCTCCGAGGCAGTAGCTCTGGATACCTATGTGGCCTCCCGAACAGAAGAGAATAAAAGGTCAACCACCTTTTATACATGGACGACCTTAACCACTTTGCTTCTTCAAAAGAGGACCTTAACATCCTTGTGTCAGCGGTAAATAGGTACTCTAAAGCGATTCGCATGAGCTTTGGACTGGATAAGTATGCCTGCGTCCACCTACACCAAGGAAGACAAGAAACGACATCATCGCGTGATGATCAGGATGTTAAAGTCATAGGCGGAAATACCTTTCAACATCTTGGTAATGGAGAAAAATATACATATCTTGGAATACCGCAAGCGGAAACCCAAAATGTTGTGTGTTCAAAACGGCCCTTAAAAAAAGGTATCGCCAAATTCTCAGAAAAATTTGGGCTTCTGAATTATGTGGGAAGAGCAAGATCCAGGCGACCAATGTGCTGGCCGTTCCTATACTGCTCTACACGTTTGGTAAATTTCCCGCTCTTGCTTACCCTCCGGGATGGGAGGAGCAGGAGTAGATGACGTACACGTTTCAGTTGCTTCGGGATTGATTGCTTTAAGGAACCACGATCGTAGCTTCCGGAGCCTACAACTTCTCAAATAAAATTAAAAAAGATGGTAACGTCTATTTCTCTAAATATCTGCATGAAATCTCGAGAACGAGGCGCTTTATATAATTTTACGATCAAACGAATTTACCTGTACATGATGTGCGATCGTAATGAAATGTAGCACCTCGTTCGGAGATGATTACATTTCCCACCCCAAAATAGCAAACCCAAACATTTCTAACCCTGTAATCATCTCAACATGAAGACGCACCTCCCCTTCTTTTTATGGCAATTATGCTTTAAAAATAATTAATGATATACTTGCCCATGGTATCGCACAGATGCTCTACCGCGTAAATATTTTTAAATTTCAACTCTGAACGTTGTTAAGTTTCAGCTACGTATAATTACGATCGCTCTTCACGTACAGGTAAGTTCGTTCAATCGTTAAATTGAAACGTAGTGTATGAAAAATTAAAATAGTTTAGGAAGAATTACAGTTTTGTTCATTATTAAAGAATTTAAAAAGCGATATCACATGAATTCTTTATATAAATGTGTGCCATGATAGAAGGTTTGGAAGAGATAAAGATGTACCAATAAAGATACATATGTAGCGTATGTTGATATAATTTCATAAATGCCGCTATTTGTTCTATAATATATAGGTAAATGACGAGATAAAGAATGAAACTTATGTGAAACTTCATTGTTGAATAAACAAGTTTTTGTCTCTACGCTTAAATTTAGGTAGTCGACTGAGACAGTGACTAGCGACCGTCTATATGCGACGTGGATATTTTGTTGTGGCGGGTGGGGCATGAGGTGTACTAAATTTCTTTTCTCGCGAAATCAGTATCATCAACTATCATTTGCTCTCACCTACCATAAGAAAAAATGTGGATCACCGCCAGTACTCTATTCCTCGCTTTTGCCATTTTCCTTGATTCTATTGGTAAATATATAATAATATAACATCATATCTATAATTTTGAGTAAACTAGAAAACAAACACGATGTCTTTTGTCAATTTTTAAATAAAACTTTAAAATTTCTATTCATACGAAACTTTTGTATATAGAAACATTAATTTTCAACAAAAAAGTGAATTTGAAATCAAATAAATCCGATTGTGTAACACGTCTACCTTTATTGAAACAATAAGGCGGTGATTGCGATACTTGCAAATAGGTTACGTCATCTCCAACAAGGTAACGCAGACAGAACCAGAACTAAGACACGTTTTCGTAGTTTTCCTGAGAGCATTGCGCTAATGCGAGTTTAAGCAATTTATTGACACCAGAATCTTTAATGCATTTAGTATAAACTCCCTGCCATACGTTTAACGATACTCGTGGAATTTATTTTTGTCAGCAGTGGATTAAATAGATAGACATACCTTTAAAAATTCTTTATCAGAGATAATACCAAACTTCAGATGAATTTCAGAAACTTCTCGCTTCTCTTTGACATGATTGATTAAGCCCTCAAAGTCTAAGCAATAAGTGGCCGCTGTAAGTCATGTAGAGACACTGCCATTTTTCAAATGAATGAAGTTGATGTTCTTGACACCAAAATATTCATCCACGAAATTACTTTTTTCTGACAACTTTTATTTCAAATAAGGTTCAACAATTTTTAAATCTTTTCAACCACGCGGAAAGTTTGAGCAATCCCAATAATTTTTCCTTGACTGAAATGAAATTTGTTTTGAATTTTTACACAATCGTCTTCAAATCATCGTTTTGCACCAATAGTAATTCGAAGACAGTGGCCACCTCGTAAATGAGTGAAGAAGAAGGACTCAATTGTTTCCCCATTTTCACCTACTATTTTTCATTTTAAATGTGAAGAAACCACTTTCTCGGTAGCCTTAGGATCCGACTGTACAATTCTTTTAGTAAGATTATTCAAACGAGTAGCTAAATTAAATTTATGCGACATTCCTTTTCAAGATCAATGAAAAGCAATAACTGTAGCGACTCTCAACAGGTAATGACTTCACTTTTTCTGAAAGTGAAACTTCAAAATAGTTAATACTCAACGCGCAGTCATAAAAGAGAGTGAAGTTTTGGAATCAGTATTCAATATAAAACAATTTACCTGCCACTTTTTCATTCGTAACATCCAGAAGCCCTTGCTTGAGAGGAACGATGGTTCGGTAGCGGTTTCCGTACAAGTTGGAAATTGGCAAATAAATAAAGAGTTGCAGCTCAATCTGGTGATTTCCTTCAGCGGTTCAAGATCAGAAAAAAGTGGTAATTTTACTTTGTTTTCTGTATCATTCTTGATCTTGTGTACCTGCTTTCCGCGCATTTTCTGATAATGCCAGTCAATCAAACTAACATGAACTCCATGACAAAACAAAAATGTATTGAACTGCAAACATGAATTTATTATTATGGGAATAAATCTTTACAAGAAATTCATCAGAAACGCAATATTTAAAGCGTAAATATAGGTTTAAAAAATTGTGTGTGGCAGTGGGGCCACACGGCAGAAGTGAATCCTTGATGGAATCACGTTGAAATTTTTCGTCAGCAATCATCATGAGTTTTGAAAGATATAAATGATTCTATATTCAGTGCGTTGTCAAACTTTTTATTATTATTTTTTTTTTTGTTTTTACGCAATGTTATACATCCTCGGTAGTGATGCCGCGATAGACGATAATTGCGATAATCGATACGATAATGTAAATTTTTATCGTGACAATAAGACGATACAATACGACAATTTGGTCACGATACTGACGATAATTACGATAATATCGCGAAAAAAGTTTAACAAAGAAATTAAAATAATTTATTTTTTGATTTTGAATATGAAGGAAGTGATTTAAATAAGAAAAAATTCTACACTTCATTCCCTTCATTCGCCGAGTTTCCAGCTTCATCATCACTTTGATTTGATATATTTCTCTTAGATAAAATACCACCTTCATTACTGCGCTTCATGATTGGAATTTTTGTTTTAGTAAAATCATTTACTGTTATTTTTTTTCTTTGACACCGTTGGATAGTCAGACATTCGATGTTATTGCCACTAATCGAATAAAATGTTTGAGCTTATTAATCATGCAAAGACATGATGATCTACCCGACTTGTCATTGTCAGCCGATGCATCTTTTTCAATTGCGCAAACGTCGCTCACTCTGTCTGATTGGTCCGATTCCGTGCGCTCATACCCGACTTGTAATTGTCAGCCGATGAATCTTTTTCAACTGCGCAAACGTCGCTCACTCTGTCTGATTGGTCCGATTCCGTGCGCTCGTTTGAAATAGAGCAAACCAAGTTGACGCATCGACATGTAGATATGGACCGCTGGCTCAGTGATGAAAATGCGTACCGCTATTAGACAGAGAGGGGGGACTCTGAAGGGCAACCTATGTCCCTCTATTGCCCTGTTTGCTCTATGTTAAAAATATCGCGAAATTGACGATAGACGATACGATACGATACTGTCCATGACGATACGATAATCAGACGATAATTTCGCGACACGATACGATAATGACCTTGATTATCGTATCGTATCGTATCGCGGCAACACTAATCCTCGGTAATGTCCGTTATTTTTTTCGGTTTTACAAATGATACAATTGGTTTATGATAACTTAAGTATGAAATATACGTCGTGGAAGTCATTTTTTTTAATATCAGCTAAATACTGCGTCTATTGTTGTGCCATATCTCGTAGTAGATTCGTTGGGATTACTATTTATTTTCAATCCAAAGCTTGTATCTAGCCATTCTATTAGTGGACAAGCATCCGCAGATGCCAGATTGACATTAAAATCACCTGCTGAAATGAGCGGTAATTTGTCATAGTTCTGGTGTAAAGCACGTGCTTCAGCCGAACTGTGAGGAGAAAATGATTTAAATATTCGCGCAAAATGTTTGGTTCTCGAACTTTGAAAATGCGAACCTACGACGAACGGAGATTGACGAATTTTTCGTTTATGATATGAATGTGTGCCGGCGGTAATAATGGATCGTATGATTGGCAAATGAAATTTTCGGAAATTTGAGTAGGGAGAGCTGTAAGCGCGAAACGAAAGTTGGTCATTTCTACTTAGGAGACGCTTGTGAATAGTAATTTCGCTTGTGGCGTTTAAAGTTTATTACATTTTTTGTGGTAAAATCCATTTTTTGCCACGTTTGTTTAGAGCTATGCCTCTGCATCTGAGCAGCATGGCAAATTCATACAACCGACACTCCAATCTGATTATTTTCAATAAATGAAAATTGATGGATGTATTAAAATCTGGAAGTGAGGCCTCATCTAGCAATGCGCTCCTGATTCTATTACTAAATCGGAAATGATGAGGATTTTCTCGCCTGTGGGAAATACCAAGCATCTGAATAACCATTAACAAACTCGTATTTCAATTGATTTTATATATTTGTCTGATATTTATAAAAAGTGTGTTTAGTGTGTCAAATTTTATTGAATTAGTGACTCGTAATGATTACTGTTTCTTCATTGGGGAAAACCCATTGATCAATCGCTCGGCCATTTTAATTTATGTTCTCAATCAAAGGTCACTCTAGCCTCGTTTGCATTGAACCTTCTCCTTCTCTAAGTATCTCTTATACTATTTTAATAGTTTGATTAACGATGTAGAATAAATTAATTACAATTTTGTGAATTTTTAAATAAAAATCTAACGTAACAAAAGAGAGTGCTACAGAACTGTAAACGAATAATCTTTTGAGTAAAAAAATTAATGATTTTGTCGGTGCTACTCCACTCGTTTGGGGTGATTCAATGGACGAAGAACGAGTTTACGACCCTTGATATCACCACACGTAAGATCATGCATATGCATACAAGCTTGCACATCAATTCGTCAGTTCAGCGATTATGCATTTCACTCCGTCAAGGCGGACGCTAATAATAATGCTAATAATACATTAATAAATAATAATATAAATATATAAATAAACATTAATAAAATAACAATGCTCTTTCATAATGCTCTCTCTCTCTCCCTCTCTCTCTTACCATTTTTGTCGTTCTTACGGTGTTGGCCGCGACCATGCCCTGCCGAACGCTCCAAGGGCGATATAGTCAATTGTCCAAAACGACAAGTGCCAAATTTTCTGGAACTACGATTTTCGGACAGCAGTCTCCGTTGCACACTTGAGGCCGCTCATCGTCCTCCAAGACTTCGAGAAACGAACTATATTCGTGATCGAATTCTCGGCTCCGGCCGACAGGAACATCACTGCCAAGGAGAACGAAAAGGAGAAGAGATATCAAGACCTTAAAAGGGAGCTGCAACGACTGTTGTACCCAAAATATTCGGTTGAAGTAATTGTCCTTGTGATCGGTGCTCTCGGAGGTGCGATACTGTCACTGGTTCATAACCTTAAAGAAGTTTCACTCAAAAAATACCAATTTTCAACGAAAAACAATGACATCATGTAGAATTGTTAAGAGATTCTGAATATAGTTCAAGTTATAAGGATTTTTATTTTTAAATACTATGATTTACCACAGAGAGCAACAATGTAACCTAAAATTGATCAAAAATGATTATTCCTTTCTGATATCTGATAATTTTTGAAATAAAAATGTTAATTTCTCATTTGAACCACTAACACAATCCGAAATTGATCATATTTAAGTTAAAAATGAACCTTTTTGGTGAAAACTTGAAGTATGTAGTTCAAGGTTAAACTCATTGTGGTACCCTAAGGAACTCTTGGGGGTAATCATAACACTATTTTTACTTTAAACAACTCAGAAAACTTCATTCATTCATGTTAGACATTCATCTTGTTAGAGTTAAAATTCAACTACTTTGAGAGATAATTCAATTGCTTTCTCGAAAATGAAATTTCATGTAGAAAACTAATATTTTCCGGTTGAAAATTAAACTTTTTGATAGAAATTTGTCATTTTCAGCTTGCAAATTAAACAATTCAGACTAGCTTTTGACCACACAAAAATGTTTCACTTCTACTCCTCGCCACAATAGAGCATCTTGACAGAGCCTTATTAGCGGTCAGGTCGATCTATGCTGGCCTCGAATGGTTCCCTAAAAACTTTCTACACAGTAGGATTCGTATTGTTTAGTAGAAAACTAAAATGCTTGATCATTCGAACGAGCTTTTCTAGTTCTTATGAGAAAATATCACAGGTAGATAATACGAGAGAGTATATAATTTGTTCCTGTCTTTTGTTTCCAAACAATAATATAAAATGCCAGGCACAAAATGACATGCCTATCATTTTTCATCATTTTTCCTGTAATTTTCTCTGTGGTCGAAAAAATCTAACAGGAAAAGAACTATACGCCCCTCATCAATTTTGATTATTATTTATCATTGAAAAACTCGTCCCAGGGTGAATCTCAGAGCTGAGGCGACAAGGTTCCCGAATTTTATGAGATAGAGTAGGACTTGAATATTTTTTACATTCTCATTCTAATGAGAAGGTATTGGTTTTATGTAAAATTTGACATAGTCGGTTTTCATCAAATCTTCACGTTTTGAGACCCCCTGAGCTAGAAAAAACGATTTTTACGAAGGTGTCTGTCTGTCTGTAGTCTGTCTGTCTGTATGTAGCCACGATAACTTTCGAAAAAATGATCAGATTTGATTGAGCGTTGGCACACTTTTTTATGGCCGAAAAATAGAGAACGAGTTCGTTAACCAGCTATTTTGGATGAAAATCCAAAAAGTGAGCACATTTTGAAAATTTTTGAGATCACTTTTTTGGAAGATTTGAAAATTCTATGTACGGTTATTAGTAGTACGCAAAATGACGAACAAAATATTCTTATGACTTTTTGTGATAAAAAAAAAATTACTGGAGTTATAGCATTTTCAAAATTCCAAAAAACAAACGAAAATGAACATTTTAAGCCGAAAAACGCACGATATGAAAAAAAGTCAAGAGGAGAAAAACGTTGATTCCTGAACACCCTATAATATTTTCATAACAACTTTATGAATTTTTTGAAAAATAAAAAATTCAAATTTTGATCGCACAAAAAATTAATGAAAAATCAAAAAAGCCATTTTGCTGCCAAACTATGCAAGATACCAGAAAAGATCATCTCACCAAAATTGTGCACCTAAAAAAGATCTACAAATTTCTTATCATTCACTTTTTGATATGACGCGTAGTTTTTGTTTTATTTGTAAAAAACAGCATTGAAAATAGAAAAATCAAATTTTCAGACGAATATTACCAGCTACGAAAAAATGACCAAAACAAAATTTGTTCATCCAAGGAAAAGGTACAAATTTATTGTGACTCATGTTTCGATAGGATGGGTGGTTTTTGTTTTATTCGTGAAAATAACATTGACAGTAAAAAAAATCAAATTTTTGAAAAAACAATGCAAGGTACGAAAACATATAAATGAACAAAAATTGTGCATTCAAAAAAGACTTACAAACCCGTAATCAATTTTTGTGGTAAGAATATATTCAAAATGAAAAAATTAACTTTTTTGATAAACGGCACAAGCTAAAATAAAATGAATGAATGAATGAAGAACATATAACACGAAGCACAAAGTGCGCGCTCAGTGTATTTACCAAATCGCACGCCGTAAGTGCGCTCAAACTTTTTTGTTTCTATCATACGGTTCAAATGATTTTCAAATCAAATATCGAGCGCGAAGCGCGAGTGTCTGGATGAGAATGTGTTCCTTGAGGTCGATAGAACCTTGAGTAAATAAAGTTCCTTTTCAGTCTGAAATAAAAATAAATTTAACAATCACTTAATATGTAGAGGTTTTGATAATTTTATAATATTTGCAAACAAACTTTTTCTTTTCATCGAAGTCGAACACGAAGTGCAAAAATCTAGAGGAGCCTAGCATAAAGCGCGATGCAAATACGCCCGAGCGCGTAGCGCGAGGTGAATACATAATCGAGCGCGAAGCGCGAGATAAATATATGATCGAGCGCGAAGCGCGAGATCCAACAGTCGCGCGCCCCAGGCGCGCTCAAACTTGCGAGCGAAGCGAGCCGCGCGCGAAGCGCGCCATGAGAATGTGCCCGCGAAGCGGGCAGATTTTTTTGTTTTGTGTCCTGTTTTAACCAGTGTGAACCAATGAATGCATGTTATTGGTTGTGTAGCGCTGGGAAATAGGACAACGATCGATTTAAATCACGCTGACATGCTAAGGGAAAATAAAACGCGCAGATGTGCGCAAATTCTTAAGAATAGAGAGAAAAATGTAATTGAACAAACCTTCCCATTCACATAATTTTTTTAGAATTTTTATTTTGTATAAATATCGAAAAGCTGGAGAGAAAGTATAAAAATGTTCACAGGTGAACCTTCCTCAAGCCATAGGGATCATTTGTGCCAAGTTTCAGCCGCTTCTGCATTGCGATTTAGGAGCACACTTGTTACACAAATTTTTCAAATTTACCTTATAACTTTAGGTTTTAGCCCATTGGCGTGGGGCACCAAAAGATTGAAAATGGAATAATTAAATATGGTTTTTCCATTTTTGATACATTTTTAACTTTACAAATTCATAAATCTTTTCTGTCATTTCACAGATAAATCATCAGGCATGCCGCCCAAAACAGGCGACTCTCTGGAAAATGTTGGAATGATTAATGAAAATGCGAATCGTCTAGGTAACCCTATTACTAATAAAAAGAATTAAAAGAATTGTTAGTTAATAAATAGCTTAAATTCTCTTAAACTTAACATTTCAACATTAAGGTTGATATTCAAGTATAACATACATCAAACAATACATTCGCATTTTTTTTTACTTGTCGATTTACTACCGCGAATCATTGATAGACTGCAACCGTCTTATACGAAAAAAATAGACTAATCAAATTACGCTTTCACTATTTCTTATATACTTTTTAACATAACAAATAATAAACCTTTCTTTTTTTCATAAAAATATCATCAGTATTGCCGCCCAAAAAAAGGAGATATCTGGAAAATTTTGGGACGAGTAGTGAATATGCTAATTATCAAGGTAACTGTTGTGTAAATAAAAATGTATAATACATACATACATAGATTAGCAGTTCGAACTCGAAAGTTCATTGCCTCACTACCCGATTCGCGTAGTGTTTCTAGGTGGATATTTACTACCAATGTGGGCCCACCACACCCACGACGGGCCAACAGCACGCAGGTATTCCTGAACGGTTACCCATCCAAGTACTAACCGCGCCCAAAAATGCTTAACTTCAGTGATCTTACGAGAACTGGTGTTTTCAGCGTGCTATCGCCGTTGGCAAAAATGTATAATAGAAGTATTAATTAAGAAACAGTTGAAAGCTATTAATAAACACTTAAGTTAGAAAATATTACATACGCATGGAACCTTGTTCCCATTCGTTCATTGACATCTTTACTGGGTTTTTAAAAGATTTCGTTAATATTTCGCGATAGCGATCCACGCTGGACTCAATACGACGATCCAGCAAAACTCTCGTGCACCCTGAGGACACGGGGCGACTCAGTGACGACCGTCTTCTGTACCTTCCCCGCAAGTGTCTTAGCCTTTTTTTTGCACAGGGAGGAATGCTTTTTAGGTTCTTAACTAGTGAAACCTTGGCACCTCCAGGAGCACTGCTGATGAAGATGACAAGCTGAATAAAATATTTCGATTCGTTTATTGAAGTCAAGGAGAACTATGTCTACTCTTAAATTTCAAAATTTATTTTAAAATGTTTCTATGGGCCAAAGCCATTGTCCAACCAAATTCATGGGCAGTCATATAATCCGGTCCTTCAATTACAACCTTATTCACAACTTGTAATGTACTAACATACGATTGGGTATTTTAAATCAATGTAATTCTGTATTTCTTGTTTCAGAATTAGGTTCACAGTCCAAGTGTTTGCTTGATGACGAACCAATTCCTGGTGTTTCTCGTTATGGACCTTCATCTTCTTCTCCTGGTAGACATTCTCCAGATGAGACTCTTTCTCTTGCCTTACCTCAGTCTTCTGCCAGGTCTTCACCACCTGAGGAGCCTCTTCGCGCTAGGTCCAGTTCTCCTCCTCTCAAGCAATATTTTCCCAAGGTACTTGGATATAAATTTGAAGAACTAGGATTTATTCGACTTAGTTCCCGCAAAAATCCGAAACGTATATTCGAACTTCGAAGATACGTTTTTCCTCCCGATAAACCAATTCGGATGAGAAACTCAGATTCTTCCCTCAAGCCCATGCCAACGAAGGAACAAATTGTATTATCAACTTCCAATGGTGACGTATGTGCAATATTAGAGAAAAACATAAAGAACTATGCGACTTTTCGTGCAATATTTAAACCTATTTTGTCGCGTTCTAAAAGGGCTAAAATAAACATAGACAGCGGCGCAGTTGAAGAGTTGACCACACAAGAAATCGAGGAATGCCCAACAAGCAACAACGCCTCAATGACAAGAAGTTATCGAATATATCGTGTTTGAATTACAATTCTTTACTTCGTTAATAAATTTAAAAAAATGCGCGCTTCTGTCAATCACTTGAAATATCCCAAATTGCATATCAAATTATACTATACCATTTAAAATAAGTTCGCTTTCAACTTTTTTATATTAAATTCATCTGCTAACTGTTTTATTTGTGAAATCATTCAGTTTGCAATGCGTATTTCCAAACGATTTTTAGTTTTAATTTTAATAAATGATTAAGTTGTTTTTTTGGGAAGACATTTTCTACAACTCAATAAAAAATGTAAAGTGTCTGAAATTAGAACACTGATAACGAACGTTTTAAGTAGACCACCTATTAGAATAAATTGATTCATGATTTTTAACATTCAACTGTAGTTCGAAAACTAAAAATTGAACAATAGTTGATTTTATAGGCGATTCTAAATTTTTCAATAGCGAAACACTTTTACTCAATTTATAATCCTAATCTGTATCAGTCTACGATGTTGCTCTCGCCTTGAACGGGCCGAAAGAAATTCTCTACAGAATAAACGGAATAAATCAAAGTGAATCTCAAAAACCCTTTGAACGCGCCTTCAACCTGGGCCCTTCATTTTTCTCTTATTTCCACTGAACTCGAGGATTCTGGAACCAAAGCAGCCGAGCAGCCTAGCGTATTTAAGGATTCATCATCTCCGCCGAAGTGCCTCCACAGTTGCGTTCGTATCCCTAATCACTTCGAGACTTTCTCGTGACTAGCAGGGGTATATTTATTCGTGTGTTAAAAATTTTCAACTAATTATCTGTGTTTCTCCGAAAATCAATTTTAGTATTAATATTATTTTTATTTATTTTTTTTTCAATTTGGAAACTAATCGGAACGCTGCCTAGGAACTTGTTTTCCTGGAGTCTCGCAGTACCAGGGCATGTACGGCTCAGGTCCAGTCGCCCTAGTTCTTTCGCCTTACTATTCTCATCTTGCGCGTTAATATTTTTTTCTTTTTCGGTTCACGTGGTATTTGTTCGTGTTACTAAATCACTTAATGACTGCAAAACCCTCCGTCAATTATACCCACTATAGCCTACAGAGGTTAGGTTAGCTCAGTCCTGATAAACTACGGCATCTCCGTTGTCTGTTCTGCCGTCTCAAATTCAAAAGTCATGTCTGAATTTTGGATGAGTGAGAGTCACCTGCCTTCTCGCCTTTCAAAATTAAAGGTAAAAGCATCGACAACTGTAAATGTGAACTTGTCTACATTATGTTTAACACTTTTATATCAAATTTATATTACATTTATTTGTATAACTCGTCTGGGATTGCTTATTCAGATATTGCAATATAAAGCATAAATTTTATTAATCATGATTACTTTAATATTTTTTCCTTATTTTTCATTGAATTTTATTCTCAACTACCCTGAAAAATGTATGATTTTAATCAATTTATATCATTGCAATTATTCATTACATGCATTGGTATTGAAACATACGTATTTTCCTTGTCTTGTTTTTATAATTGGAAAAAGTGCGCATTCTATAAGAAAAAAAAAAAATTTGTTATTAAACATTTTATTGCGTTTTGTGTCATATTTTCCTTAATTTTAATTTTGTATTTTCAATGCTGTTTTTTACGATTTATCCCTCAAGTACTCGCGCCTTGTGGTGTAACACTAGCACTCGCGATGCGGCGAACGGCCGCGGCACGCTTTTTTTTATTCCGAGACCTATATCTCGAATACTATGAAAGCTACAAAAACGTGGTTGCTTCCGTGCAATTCAGCGATACATTTTCATTCGAAAACCATGAACATAAATACAAAATATGTACTCGTACTCATTTTGCCGCGCTGCGGCAAAAGTCCGAAAGTAAGCACCTTTCCACTTTGGCGTTCAATTGCTCACTGTTCGGATGACTGAAAAAAATCGACGGTGGCGCTGTCGTGTGCCTTGACTTTAAAATACAGGGGGCACGTTGGGCAGTTACACTCGAAATAAAGAGTTGCTGCCACTTTGAAAAAAGTGCGGTCCTTTTTCCGCGTACGCGAGTACTTGAGGGTTAAACTAAAAATAGGCATCTTAGCGTAAAGTGGTTTTGAGCAAATTTGTAGATATAATTTAGGCGACAAAATTTGTTGAATAAAATGTTATTGTAGTTTTGGTGTCCTTTTTCCAATGACCTAATTTTTTTATTTTTATAACAAGGGCTTATAACAAATTTGTAGACTTTTTTTGGTTGGACAACTTTTGTCTTTTCATTTTTTTCGTCTCACTTGTGTCGTTTTTCCAAAAGTTTAATTTTTTAATTTTCAATCTAAAAATCTACAGACACACTAACAGACAGACAGACACATTCGAAAAAACCTGATTTTCGGGTTCAGTGGTCTCAAAACATGGACATTCGACCAAAACAAGTGTGTTTATGATTTTGTTGTAAAGTTTGCTAAAGTGACAGGAGACTCATCCCAATGACGTTTGAAGGTAAGAATCTACAGGTATGATCGAGGATATGATGAAGAATTTCTAATCTTCTTTAATTTTATTTCGTTATTTTTGAATTTTAGAAAATTATTTTGATAAAGAAGCTTTATTTTCATTGGATAAAGAGAAATTCGTCGCTTAATACCGGCAAGTGGACCGAGATTAACATTTTTCAACAATTTTCACTAGTTGCAATTGATATGAAAATTTTTTATATTTTTTACTTCGACTACAATATTCAGTATTCTAAATAATAACTTCATTTTTCTTATGCACTTTTAAAAACGTGATAACAGTTCGTGCTTCTCTGATGAATAATAAATTGTATTACCTTCAAGGATAGAGGCACGGCCCTGTTGGTAACTGACGAATCGCGAGCAAATTCCAACTTCCTTCTACGTAGAGACCCGAAGCTGCAGGATCGTGAGCGGGAACGACGACGCGGGCGCGGCGGCCTGTTCCGCGGCGGCCCGACGTACCTGTTCCGTCTCTGCGTAATTGTTCCTCTTCCGCGGCCCTACGCAATCGCTCCACTTCAGCGGCCCTGCGGGCCCGCAGCTCCGCGGCCCGACGTGCCCGTGAATTAGCTATAGCGCGAGCTCGCGCTCATTGACTCTCCCTTTCTCATTGCTTCCGTTCTTCAACGGGGAGTGAGGCCTCGGCGGCCCTGCGTGCTCGTCGTCGGCTCGCACGGCGATTAGAACGCCCTACTTTCACGCTTCCTGTCATCAAGGGTTTTCGTAGCGTCGCAACTGCCCGTACAGGCGAACGTCACCAACGGTGACGAGGACACGATTTGTGCAATTTCCCCCTTTTCCGGAAATCTGACTCTCGGTAGAGGTGGTGTTAACCAAAACTAGCCGACGACTCCTCTACGGAGAGCTGTCTCCACCGATACGATAAGAATCCACGCCCGTGGACCGTCTCGCGCGGCTTGGAACGGAAAGCACTACCAGCGCACTTTCACACATTGCTTTCACTGGATCACGAATACACTAGAAAACCGTAGACGTCGGTTAACGGCCCGGAATCACTGGAGTTGGCACAGTTGTTTGCGATATAGCGATGACCTATGGCGCGGCTGGTCTCAAGCTGGATAGTGACGTAGTTTGAGGTCAAACCGATCAAAAAAAGAGAAAAAGAAAGGGTGAAACTCCACGATATTGAAGAATACGGCTGATGAGAGGTGAAGAGAAAAAACAGCAGAAATTACTAAATAAAGCGGAAGGTCAAGATTTAAATGCTTCTGTTTTTTTTTTTTGACGGCTGAAGATAAGGCATAGCGTGCGTACTGCTCTTTTCGAAGATTGTACAACGATTGATTTTTAAGTCTAGCTCTCCGCTCTCGGTAGCCGGGCGCGGAGCTCTCTGTGACGGTGGGAGCGGCAGCGGGCCCGCTGATTGGCCGAGAGATCGACAACAAAGTCGCAACCAAGCAGTGGGGGACTGCTAGCCAGAGCCTACTACCTCAGCCTCCGCGCGTGGCATTCCAACATTTTCGGGCTTTCTGTGTTTTTTTTTTATACCTATTCGACGCATTATTCAGTTTCTTCGACAAAGTTGAGGTAAATATTTTCTTTATGTCTTCATTTTTACTAAAGATTTTGTAGACCCGAATGTACAAAAAAAACCTTTAATCTTAGTGTCACGAACTGTGACGAAATTCTTTATTATCTAAACTTACCACGCATCGCCCCAACTTTCTTTGTGTCAAGAATGGGTTTCTATGGCAAACCTTTGGTAAATTTCGTAGTTGCGCTCGACAGGCTGTGTTTGCTTAATTCCTCTATGCTGAAGATGAGATCTATCAAGTCTCGCGTATAGGCACTGGCAGATTGACGGTTGCACCTCGACACCAGTGATTCTGCAACCAACTTGCCTCCAAAATTGTAGAATCTTGCCTTATTTATTGGCGATTTCAAACTCATCTCTTCATCTACTGGCGAAGTTTCCTGTGTAAAAAAATGAGTATTCAATACAAATTTCAGATTATAAGTTGAGAAAAATTATATACCAACCTTGGAAGAGAAAGTCATGTTTCCTTCTTTCTCAATCGAGTTTCTGTACGGATTGCAGTTTCCCTTGCGTTTGCTCGGTTCCTCTCGTACTTCCTCGGTTAATGTCTGCAAATGAAGAATAAAACTTTTTTATCCACGATATGCAACATGAATCATGGTAAGTTAAAATTAATTATTCATATCTTATTTTTAATTCCTCAAAATTGGATTGACTTCCAGTGGGAAAAATCTGCTTTGAACATTCCAATGTTTCTACGGGTTTCCGTCTTTTGCTAAGGGCACCTATTACGCCTTTTACACGCCGCATCAAAAACCTTTCGTGCGTCGCTTAAGAAATAAAGTCCTAACTCGAAAACTAATAAGAAGTTTTGAGTGTTCTTGGTCTTAATTTAAAGCTGAGACCTCAGGCTTCATTTGAGCAAAGTTCCAAATTTTTCCTGTCACTTCCCTAAGCATGCAGCGAGTTGGTGGTCCCACAATTTTGACCGGTAGTTTATATTCTCGATGGACTTGAAGGAATAATCTCGAATTTCTTTTAAGCTCTCTGAAAATAAAATGCTTATTTTAGTTACTTTCACTAAGCAATGACAGCAATACGTATATCAATTCGATTGAAGATTTAAATAATTGTAAATATTTGCAATATTACAATACCTGTCTCACATTCGCCAAGTTGACTGCTCAGTTTAAGATTCTCCTCTCTTAGTTCTTTGACCTCCTCCTCCAGTTTATAATATTTTGAATTGTCTTCAAGCAGCCTTTTATTCTCATCTATCATTTCACAAACTTTTTTTTCAGGACTACTTTGTCCTCTTTTAAATACATGATTTTCTTCTGTAAATGATCGATTGTTGATTGCAATCTAATATTTTTATCTGTGAGATTGTCAATATTAACTTTATTTAATTTCAAATTAATTTTTATTGAAATCATCTCTTCCTGCAACTTTTGATTATTGTCCTTTTCTTTGCCTCCAGGCTTTTCAAGTATTGAGTTAAGTTTTGGTCCAGAACTTGACTGCGTCCTATCGAAATCTTCAATCTGCAAAAAATATATTATTTCAATATAGGCATACTTTTCACCACGATGGTAGTTCAAAAAATCATCACTCACCCCACACGTTTTTCGTCTCTTGGCCTCGTTCACAATATATTCCTCTGTCTTCATATGGGCTTTACTCTACAATGGATCACAATATTCAAATTCAGAATGGTTTACATTAAATAATTGTATTTTCTCAGGATATGCACAATTATATTTGGACAAGAATATTGTAGCATATATAATGAAATTTACCTCTTTTCTTCTATGGGATTCTTTTTTATCAGCCTTTCCAAAAGGAGCGGTTTCAGTTTCGTGAAGACCTTTCTTCTTGAATGCCTTTCTTGCATCCTTCGTTATGTAAGTCACACCATGCTGCTCGACAGTAGCACATGCGTCAGTCATTTCCGAATATGCTAAAATTCGTTCATATTTGCAGTTATTTGCTTTTCAAAATGATAATCAAAGGATTGAAAGGCAAAATGAGTTAACTAACGAAATTTTAATTAAAGAGTTAAGGAAAAAAACATGATGTGTATTTGAAATTTTCGGAATTTTCTAGAAAAAAATCCCGTGTTCGAAAAATTGTCAGTTACCTCCTTCGGCCTTTTCATCCTTTAATTCTCCAAGCACATAACAAAAATGTCTTTCCGACGAAAAATTGTATTTGGAATTTTTCTTACTTCCTACAGCGATGATTCTTGCAGCTACTTCTTCCCAGTTGTCCTGCTGAAAAATTTTCTTCATGCTTGAAGACGAACCTATGTTGAAGTCTATTGGCCAAAATACTTTCATCAAATCCCGCTTTCGCATGATTTCTTTCAGTTGAATCTCTATTGCACCACCTGCATCGATCCATTCCTGATAACCCACAGCTATCCTGTTACTTTCATCAGCGAGAAAGCACTTTTCTTCATTCATTCTAAATTGGAGTAAAAAATATTGTACAGGATTAATTTTTCAAAAATTATACAAGAGATTTTTAAACAGATTTAATGAATGATTTTGTATATGAAGTAGAACATTTTTTTTTACAGAAACTCAAAATTAATTAGACGCACGCACACACATACACGCATAAGTGACAAAAGTAATATTTTTCAGGACAAGGGAAAGCAGGGACAGCCGAGTCATTATAGCTAGCGCCTTGGAAAGCCCCAAGTTTAAAAATTAATTACAGGCGAACTACAATTAATATGATTCTTTCGCTTGCGCCATTCGAAAATCGGCTCAAAAACTATAAAAAGCTGTCAGAACCTCTGTGTTAGACTTACAATTTATTCCAGGTTATGACTCATTGCCCTGAAAATACATACGCCCAAATTATATAATACCATCTATGCCGAATATATAGACATAAAACTCATGTGTCAAAAGCAGCTTCAAGTGGGTACATTTTATTTCGGAAGGAACAATGTAACTATGTGACCTTAGAGATCTCACCAAAATATGCGTTTCTCTCAAAGAAAGGGTTTTTTCGTAGGTATTTTATCATGAATTGAATTATTGAACTGCACTTGCATCCCAAAACTGCGCATGTGGAGTCATTAAATGGCCATTGTGCACTTCAAAATCCCATGTAATTAACATGGGGAAATTTTGGATTTGCCAAAAGTTGAACTCATATACCTCTGGGTTTGATCGAAACGTGTCAAGTTTTTTAGGGAATGAACAGAAGTGGATACGAAATAAAACCATACTTATAACTTTCATTTTTAACCCAAACTTACGCCCCCCCCCCCTCGTGAAAATGTGTTTTTTTTTTATATTTGAGTCATATTTAGGGCGTTGTGGGGGGGGGGGGGTGTAAGAGTTGGTTAGAAAAATTTATTAGTTCGGTTTTATTTCGTAGACACGGTTTATTTCCGCAGAATCGTTTCTTTTTACTTTTAAAGGAAAATACTGTTTCTACATCATTGACTTTTAACATTAACGAAAGCGAATAATAATTGTCATTTGTTCTCACCACTCTTAATTTTGTGCATTTAATTCCCTTAAAACGGGGAAATCAGTATAACACGTAGACAGTATTCAGGGACCGGGGGAGGTTTCGTAGCGAAGAGTAATCGCAAAGACCTTCTTAGTTGATTTCGTAAACAAATTGAGCTTATTCTTTTAAAAATATAAAAACTTTGATTTTTTTTATAAAGATATTGAAATAATTAATATTCATTGACAATTTCAAAATGTTTACAGCGAAGAGTAATCGCAAAGACCTCTATAGTTGATTTCGTAAAAAAACTGAGCCTATTCGTTGAAAAATATAAAAGGTTCGATTTTTTTATGGAAGTATTTAAATAATTAATATTTATTGTCCATTGTAAAATTTTTATAGCGAAAAATAATCGCAAAGACCATCATAGTTGATTTTGTAAAAAAATTGAGCCTATTCCTTGAAAAATATAAGAACATGGTTTTGTTTATGAAAATATTTAAATAATTAATATTTATTGTCCATTTCAAAATTTGTATAGCCAAGAATAATCGCAAAGACCGTCATAGTTGATTTCGTAAACAAATTGAGCCTATTCGTTGAAAAATATAAAGACTTTGATTTTGTTAATGAAAATATTTAAATAATTAATATTTATTGTCCATTTCAAAACATTCATGGCGAAGAATAATTGCAAAAACCTTCTTAGTTGATTTCGTAAGAAAATCGAGCCTGTTCATTGAAAAATATAAAAACTTTGATTTTGTTTATAAAAAAATTTATATAATCGATATTTATTGTCAATATCAACATTTTTCTGTCGAAAAATAATCGCAAAGACCTTCAGAGTTGATTTCGTAAACAAATTGAGCCTATTATTTTTTTTTTTTTATTTTTTTTTTTTTTTGTGAGAAGTTGTAGGCTCCGGAAGCTACGATCATGGTTCTTTAAAAGCAACCAATC
>CAKNYM010040672.1:0-23245 GCA_932195095.1 Andricus curvator
GTAGTGAGATCAAGCACAATATTTATTTACTTTATGAAGGTCATCCAAATTTTCATTATAGTGCTATACTAAATTTAATTGGGGCTGGCGCAGCACAGAAGTTTTGTATACCGTGTAATAAGGCTTACTTTAGACAAACTGATCACAGGTGCACAATGAAATGTGACGCTTGTTTTAGTTCCCCATCATGTAAAGTGAATGCTGACATGAATAAAAAAAAATGATAATATTAAATGTGGGGATTTTCGACGGTATTTTTATGGAGTCGAATGTTTCAGGAAACATTTACTTTCTAATTCACACTCTACAGGTAAAAGTATTTGCTCAGTATTGCAAATCTGCAATGGTTGTTCAAAGTTACTTAACTCTGAGAAAACCAAGGAAGGGGAGGTACATAAATGTGGCTTCTCTGATTGCGCAACGTGTAAGAAACTTTGTCCAATTAATCATTTTTGTTTTATGACACCCCTAGAAATTAAAAAAGATAAAAGAGGACAGCCAAAAACTAAGAAAGTGGCTTACATTTTCTATGACTTCGAGACACAGCAATGTGAAGAAGTCAAAGGTGACGAATCAACAAATATTCACAAACCTAATTTGTGTGTAGCACAGCATGTTTGTGAAGATTGTATGAACGATCCGGATCCGAACGTAAAATGTCAATGGTGTGGTGTGCGCCAGTATATTTTTGATAAGAATCCTGTGGCTCAGTTCACTGAGTTCGCTATTCGTGATTTGAAGCATTTTGATGAGACCGTTTGCATAGCACATAATGCGAAAGGTTTCGATGCGCAATTCATTCTTAGAGAACTCATTAAGAATAGAGGTACTAATGAACCGCCAGAGCTTATTTTAAATTTTACTAGCGTAATTTTGCTAAAAGTAAAAAAAAACACGATTTATTGATAGCCTTAATTATCTACATATGCCGTTAAGTGCTATGCCGGCAGCCTTCGGTTTAGAAGAGGCAAAGAAAGGTACATTTCCGCACCTATTCAATACACCGCAGAATGAGCTATATGTAGGTAAATTACCGGCTGAACATTTTTACTCCCCAGATACGATGTCCTTAGAGGGTCGTAAAGATTTTGACAAGTGGTATGAAGAATTGAATAAAACTAATTACATTTTTAATTTTAAAAATGAAATTAGAACGTACTGTATAAATGACGTTGATATTCTTCGTACTGCTTGTCTAGCTTTCCGAGAATTATTCATCAAGGTAACTAATGTTGATCCGTTTGTCGAAAGTGTCACCATTGCATCAGCTTGCTCAGTAGTTTTTAGGAAAAATGATTTAAAGTCCGACGTAATTGGTGTCCTACCAACTGGGGGTTATAGGTTAGCAAATAAACGGTCGAAAAAGGCTATCGAATGGCTTTTGTCTGTCGAGCGTGAATTAGACTTGGAAATCATTCATGCTGGCCGAACTCTAGAATACCGACTACCTGAAGGTGTATTAGTTGATGGCTATTATGAGGATACGCTTAGAAATAAAAAAACTGTTTATCAGTTTCACGGTTGTTACTGGCACGGCTGTCCACGGTGTAATCAAACTAATCGTCATAAGAGAACAGCTTTCGGTAAAAATTCTGAAAGCATGAGTGATCGTTTTGAGCGTACACGGGCCCAAACTGAACGACATCGAGAAAAGGGTTACGAAGTAGTTGAGATGTGGGAGTGTGACTTTGATAGGTTAAAATCCAGAGATCCTGAGTTAAGAGAGTTCTTAAAAGACCATCCTCTTCTAATGCACGGTGCTCTTAATCCTCGCGTTGTTTTCTACGGGGGAAGAACAGGAAATACATTTTCCTATTATAAGGCAAGAGACAATATAAAAATCTCTTATCTGGATGTTTGCTCCTTATATCCATTTATATCAAAATATGGAAAATTCCCCATAGGTCACCCAAAAGTTTATATTGGTGATGAGTGTAAGGAATTAACTGGACCAGATAATGATTTAACTAATGTCGAGGGTCTCATCAAATGTAGGGTATTACCACCTACTAATAGTTATCTGCCTGTTCTTCCTGTTCGTATGCACGGTAAACTGATGTTCCCTTTGTGCAGAACTTGCTGTGAATTGCAGTTACAGCAAGATTGTCCACATGTCGATAGTATCAGTGAGAAAGAAATAGGGGGACATGGGTTTCTGATGAACTAAAAGTGGCTGTCGAAAATGGGTACAAAATCACATCGATTTTTGAGATTTGGCAATATGAGACAACTCAGTATGACCCGACCTCAAAAATCGGTGGTCTCTTTCTACAATATATGAATAGATTTTTTAAGCTTAAACATGAAGCCAGCGGATATCCTTCTGATTGTACCACCGAGGATAGTAAAAAAGCATATGTGAAAAAAATTTTCGATTTAGAGGGCATTCAGCTCGATCCGCAAAACATAAAAAAAAATCCTGGTTTACGATCACTGGCTAAGCTTTGTTTAAATTCTTTCTGGGGTAAATTCGGACAACGTCAAAATATGCCTAATACCGAAATATTAGATACCCGAAAAGCTTTAATTGATATTATTGAAAGTCCAGATAAAGTTCTTACCAATATCTTACCAGTCGACCAGGAAAAGATTTATGCATCTTGGATGTATAAAGACGAAGCTGTAGCCCCATCACCTATTACTAATGTAGTTATAGCCGCATACACAACAGCGCAGGCCCGTTTAAAATTGTATGGCTATTTGAAAAAATTGGATCGTCGTGTTCTCTATTTTGATACGGATTCTGTCCGTTTTGCTAGTAAAAACGAGGCAGGTGAATATTACCCAGCTACAGGATGTTTGCTAGGGGATCTGACAGATGAGCTCGAAGTTTATGGTTCGGGAAGTTATATTGAAACTTTTGTCTCGGGTGGACCTAAATTTTATGCCTTTAAAGTACGGTCACCTGATGGTAAGCAGCACCATGTTTGCAAAGTGAAAGGCATTACTCTAAATTATAAGAACTCTCAAATCATAAACTTCGACTCTATATGCGATCTTGTGGTTAATAAGGCTCCCCCGATTACTTTAAATTATCGAGCCATTCGTAGAACTGAATATCACCATGTAGTCACCAAAAATGAACATAAAACCTGTAAACCTGTTTACACTAAAAGAAGGCTAATTGATAATCATGATTCTCTCCCCTTTGGTTACATACAGTATAGATAGGTCAATACCAGATAACCAGTCAGTAATTTATTTATTTATAACGTCTAAAGGCTAAAATGAATTATCTCTCGTTCCTACGCTTTGTATGAAAACTATCTCAGCGTTGAATGAAAAATGTGTAGGTACACTTGTTTCACTTAATTTTAAAAACATAAAATTTTTGTATTTTGATAATAAGAAGATTTACTCTTTGTGCTTTCAGAAATGATCTTTCAATCATTTGGAGGTCCTATAATGCGCTGTGACCAGAGTGTATTAGAGGATACAATGTTCTGCTGCAGCCAAACAGCTCTGGATATCACACCGGAAAAAATCATGGCGAGTCATGAATATGATGACTACATAGGGTCACAAAACTACACTTTCAGTGATCCTACACTTTTATAATTTAAAAAATTAATAAAAAACCTTTTTCTATGATTAATTTATTTCAAAATAGTTGTTCAATTATTTATTGAAAAATTATGAATATCCTGATCAATGCACAATCATTATTATTATGTACAATCATGAAGAATAATAATTGAATAAAAAATGTATGTTTATTATATGAATAGTCTAATTTCATTCATTATCCATTATATATTTCACCCGTATCCTGAATAAAGCTAAAAAATTATTTTCGGCGTGGGGGTGGACGACGACGACCGCGGCGGGGCGGTAGGAAACACGCCTTTATAAGCTGAATTTTAGGCGTGTGGAAAGGCACGTCGAATAAGCTCATGAAGGACGTGCTGGGTCAGGGGTATTAGCTCAAAACCCTGACATCGCGGGAAATTAGCTAATTGAAAAAGGAAATAAACAAGACACTAATAACTTTTTTCAAATAGCAATATGCAAATTGCAAAAAAAATACTTGCAACATGAGTACGAGCGCCACTAAGATTCATTCTAGCGGTATAAATATTCATCAATATATATAAATTACAAGGTTTGACTGCCGATGTATCACTATTCAACATGGACACGCGCTGGAAGCATCCGTTCACGTCACTAATATGTGGTCCAACAGGTTGTGGTAAAACTGTCTTTGTAAAAAAGTTTCTTCGAAATCTCAATGGAATGTGTGATACACAAATTGACCGAATAATTTTATATTATTCAGAGTGGCAAACGGCTTATAAAGAATATGGAAAAGAGATAGAGTTTCGTGAAGGATTACTACAATCTTCTGATTATTCAAATGATCCAAGGCCTAAACTTATAATTCTCGACGATTTAATGAGAGAATCTTCGAGTCATACAATTGTAGATCTTTTTACTAAAGGAAGTCATCATAAAAATTTGAGTGTAATTTTCATTTCACAAAATCTTTTTCATCAAGGGCATGGTCAAAGAGATATTTCTTTAAATGCAAACTATATTGTCACGTTTAAGAATCCTCGAGATCGGGCTCAAATTCAACATCTTGCGCGCCAGATTTGTCCTGAAGACCCACGGTTTATACAAGAAGCCTATCACGATGCAACTTCTCAACCACATGGTTATTTACTTCTAGACTTGAAACAATCAACTCCTGACAATTGTCGCTATCGCACAAGTATATTTCCGGACGATCCTCATCAGTACGTTTACATACCAGTGAAGGGTATAAAGGGGAGAAACAGTGATTGTCAAGTTCCAGTTACACATTTGTGATGACGTCGAAAGGTTGCAAGTCAATAGGCAAGAAGAATGCCATAGTTTTACATGCCCTTTGTCATCTAAATCCGGATCAACGACAGGCAATACTAAAAACATCTGAGGTCAAACTCATAAAGTGTATTTGTGAGTGTGCCTTGAATATCTTGTTGGGAAATGTTCCTCTTAAAGATAATCAGAAGCTAAAATTGAAAAAACATAGAAAGACACTACGAAAGTTAGGTGAAACTCGCGGTACATGGAAAAGCAAGAAAAAATTTATTGTTCAAAAAGGTGGATTTCTGCCTCTCCTACTTGGACCAATCATTGGTGGTTTGCTCTCCAATTTGTTTAAACCTGCCTCGTAGAGCTTTCAATAATATGGAGCATGCAAGAAAAATGGTACTGATTCCCAGCGAACAAGTGGACAAAATCAATCAACAAATGCAGACGATACATCAGACATCATTGCATAACAATAATAATAATGATTCACCGATTATACCATCGATACCTGGTGCAACTACACAGACTCCTGGAAGCAATCTTGGTAGATTAGATTCTGAAATGAGTCGAATCTTATTCTCGCCTTTTCCGTACGATGAACGTGAAAGGTGGAAAGACTACAGTCAAGTGCTGAAAAAATTTCTCTTTTTTGTCGATAAAAATAGGAAATTAACTGCTGAGAAAATGGATTATTCTGAAAATACAGATGATGATTCCCATGAGTTTATGCCTATAAAGGATATTATAGCTAATGTACCTAAATCTTTTCGATCTAAAAGTACGTTATTACTCAATCACCTAACAAAACCTGACTTTGCCGACAGAATAAGATGGGATAAATATGGCTCAGTTATCATTGACGGAAAACGTGTTGAACATTCAAACATTACAGATCTCGTTAATGATGCATTGAGGTATAGAAAAAGTGCTAACCCTCCAGGAAGAAGTCACTTTGCCCGTATACTTCAAGAGCTTGGCACACCGCGAGAGCTCGTGAAAAATCATGAATATTGGACTCAAGCTAAGCAGATACAGCGCGACATCAACTACCGATTAAACCAAGAATCACTTATAACAGATGATGAAACTACTGAGGATGAGGCAAGGATAAATAAAACTCTTACAACTCCTAATAATTCAATTCGTGAGAGGAGTCGCAGTAGAATTAGAAGAAGTAGCCGTCGAGAGAAGGTACAATCTGGTTCAGGAATGCTAACCAAGTGGCAATCTTTTATGTTAAAATGAAGCTACTTGAAAAAATATATTACAATCCAGGTCATCCTGCTTCCTACAGCGGAGCAGAAAAATTAACTCGTGCTGCACGTGGTAAAGTATCTCGCACACAAGTACTTGATTGGCTGAAATCTCAGGACGCATTCACTTTACACAGGCCTATACGACAAAAATTTCAAAGAGCTCATTACACAGTTTCCAATTTTGATGAGGTTTGGGAATGTGATTTAATTGACATGCAAAGTGTTTCTACTTATAACGATAATTACCGCTATCTATTAGTAGTAATTGATATCTTGAGTAAATTCGCCTGGGTTGAGACACTTCGAAATAAAACAGCACTGGAAGTTAAAAATGCTTTTGAACGTATTTTACAAAAAATTAATCATCGTACTCCTTTCTGTTTACAATCAGACAAAGGAAAGGAATTCTTAGGAGCTTCTTTTCAAAAATATCTGACTGATAATGGGATAAAATTCCGCGTAACGCGGGATCCTAACGTTAAAGCAGCCGTAGTCGAACGTTTCAACCGAACACTCAAGGAACGTATGTGAGGGTATTTTACACACAAAAATACTCGACGATATATTGATGTTTTGCAACAAATTGTGAGTGCTTACAATAATGCTAGACATTCTAGTATTAGAATGACACCGTCTGAAGTTAATTTATCGAATGCAGCCGAAGCTCGAGCAAATATTCAGCGTCGTTTTTGTAAAGAAAAAAAATCCAAAAGAAAGCCTAAATACAGTGTTGACGACAATGTCAGAATCAGTCGTGAGAAGGGTGTCTTTGAGAAAGGTTATCAGTCTGGCTGGAGTGAGGAATTGTTTGTTGTAAGGAGGGTCATTACAGGAAGAAGTCAAGCACCTTACATGTATGAGTTGAAAGATTTAGCTGGAGAAGAAATAGAAGGTTTTTTTTACGAACAAGAATTGACTGGTGTCAAAAATAAAAACATTTAGAAGGACGAATTTCAAATTGAAAAAAATATTACAGACTAAAGGCAAGGGAAACAAAAAACAATTTCTTGTCAAGTGGGTAGGTTATCCTGACAAATTTAATTCGTGGATCCCAGCCTCAAATTTAAAAAACTTGTAAAAATGAATATCGATCAATTTTACCTTATTTCACCAAGCAATAGTAGTATGAAATATTTTCCCGAGAATACCACTTCCAATTTCATAACACAACTGCCACATGAGATTCGTCTCCAAGGACAGTGGGTCGTAGCACTCACAGAAATACAACTTCCTCGTACATTTCTTCATGTGAGACAAGATGATTCATTTGAAAATCGTATTGTCCTTATGAACAGTGGGGCTGCAGGATATGAATATCCACAATATGATGGTAATGGTAAAGAAAGAAAATCCATTGAGAAAGGTATCGACCTTCTTCACAAATATAACTTACCTATTAGTATGAGAATTGATGAAATGACTGCTGAAAATTTAGGAGATAACTTAGAAGATGCAATAGATCTTATTGCGCTGAGAGAAAAAAAGAAGGATGAAAAAATGTCTCTTATGTGGAAAAAACCTCTTGTTAATTTCTTTCAAGCTGGTCTTTATGCAAATATTGTGTCTCTTTTAAATAATCTAAACAGTCTTCCAGAATTAAGTCAGCATATTAAATTTAAATATGACAAATTCAAAAGTAGTTACGTAAGTATACAAAAACAGTGTGAAAAACTATGTCTGACTGATCACCATTTTTTGGTACTTAGTGATAAATTATCACGTATTCTTGGATTTGCTCCAGATAATCTAATTCCAATTCAAACTAAAGACTATATTGCTAGACACCCACCTAGTCTATCAAGTGCTCTTCCGGATAAATTATTTATTTACTGCAATATTTGTGAACCACGTGTTACGGGAGATGTAAAAGCACCACTTTTACGTACAGTTTCTTTAGATACAACAGATTACAATTTTGGTACAACACAAGTCACACATTTTTCATCACCCAACTCCATACCAGTTCTTAGCACAGGTTTTCCTACGATTGAAATTGATATAAGAGATCACATTGGTTTGCCAATACCATTCGAGTACGGTACGCTGACAGCTACACTTCACTTTAAACGTATTGACTAGATAAGAGAAAAATAATGGCTCATTACATAGATTATTACTCCTCACAAGTAGGTGGAAGAGGTATACCACAAATATACATTGGAGCTCCATATCAGAAGGGGCATGGAATTGGTAGCTTTCTTGGAGGTTTATTTCGACGTGTTCTCCCTTTCTTAACTAACGGTGCTCGAGTCATCGGAAAAGAAGCTCTTCGAACCGGTATGAATGTTATGAATGATATGGACAGTAAGATACCTCTCAAAATGTCGGTGAAGAATCGTTTTGGAGAATCTGGTCAAAATTTGAAACGTCGTGCAATGGACAAAATGGAACATATCATGAATGGTTCGGGTTATAAACATAGAAGGAAGAAGCAAGTGGTTCAGTCTATTTCTAATCGTGGTACACTTCACGTCGTGAAAGCAAATAGAGTGAAAAAGAGAAAAAAAAGCTCAGCTAGAAAAATCAAAAAGCGTATTACGATAAAGAGAAAAAAGGCTACTAAAAGTAATAAAAATACAAAAACTAGTAATCGTACAATTAAAGATATTTTCGGAAATAAATTAGAGTAATAATGTCGTTTCTTCATTCTCATTCCTGTGAGTGCTTGAAGTCAGAGCTAGATCTTTTCTCACTGCCTCCAACACAGACATCTATAGAAAGCTCGCAATGGGTTCATTATAAACCCGTTTCTTCACTCACTGATGACGCCCCCATAGAGTTTGTTGTTCCTGGTCATGGTGATGAGTACCTTGACTTAGCACATACTATGCTCAGTCTTCGAGTGAAATTAGTAACTCCTGCAAGAGTAGCCGCAAATACAGTCCAGCTAGATAAAGTAGGGCCACTAAACAATTTCATGCATTCGCTGTTCAATCAGGTGGACGTATATTTCAATCAAAAAGTAGTATCTCCTCCTAGTAACTCTTATGCATATCGAGCATACATCGAGACTTTACTTAACAACGGCCCAGCTGCCAAAGACAGTCATCTTACATCATCTCTGTGGTATAATGATACTGCTGGAAAAATGGATGATTTCGATGCTAATGAGGGTTTAAAATCTCGACAGAAATATTTTGGTGCTGATAAATCTATTGATCTCATAGGCCATTTACACTGTGACGTTTTTAATCAAGATAAATTCCTTATCAATGGTGTGGAATTACGACTCCGAATAGTTCGTTCAAAGGACACTTTCTGTCTCATGGATGCTACAAACAGCTGCCACGTGCGTATTGAAGAGGCCTCGCTACTTGTTCGCAGAGCAAAAATTAATCCTGGTGTTCTTCTTGCACACGCTAAAGCTCTATCTCAGGGTACTGCAAAATATCCTATCACACGTGTTGAAGTTAAAGCCTTAACGATACACTCGGGTGTACACGCTGAAACTCTTGACAATGTTATTCTTGGTCAATTACCAAAAAGAATAATAATAGGATTTGTGGAGAATACTGCATATAATGGCAATGGAAACAAACACCCCTTCAATTTTCAAAATTTTAAAATCAATCATCTATCACTTTATCTCGATGGTACCCAGATACCTTCGAAACCTCTACAACCGACATTCAACACTAAAGGACTCTATGTCGATGCGTATAACACATTATTTACTGGAAGTGGTATTCATTTTCTAAATGAGGGTAATAGTATTGGCCGACAGCAATATCCAAACGGTAACTGTTTATTTGCAATTTGATCTTACACCTGATCTGTCCGCAAATTGCTATTCTCATTGGAATCTCGTAAAACATGGGAGTCTCAGAATTGAAGTACGATTTGAAGAGGCACTTGCTAACACAATTAATTGTCTAGTATACGCAGAGTATGATAATGTTTTGGAAATAGACTCGTCTAGACAAGTAATAGCAGATTTTAGTGCTTAGTTGAAGTGGTGGTGGCACTTTCTATTTAGGGAAAAACCTCCTCATGGAATACCTCAGTCTCTACTTGTTCGTCACGGTAGGAAACTCTAGTGCCATATAGCGTATTAAAAATAATCATGGTTGACTACGTGATTGATATACAAGGGTTTCGTGATGATTCTGGTCGTTTTATACCTAAAGAAGTAGCTTTAGTTACTCTAGATCGCCACTGTATAGCTCATTGGATTACTTCTCCACCTTATGCTTTTACCGATCTCACAAGCCCATCTCAAAGACAAAATAATTGGCTCAGTTGTAAACATCATGGAATTGAATGGTTTGAAGGAGATGTTTCAATGAATTTTCTCCATGCTAATCTTCGTGACGTTGCCCGAACTGCTAGACTAATATACACTCGAGGACATGAGAAGGCTCTTTTGCTGCAAAAGATTACAAGTAGACGCATCAGAAACCTGGAGGGACTAAGCTGCCCATCGTTTAAAAGGTTGGAGTTCTTGGATGAGTTTTGCTTTCATCATGGGGTAAAAAAAGACTCAAAATTCGTGTGTGCTCTTAATAATGTTCTGAGACTGAAGAAATGGATCGAGAAGGAACGACTAGATGGAGTGCTTTCGTACTCATACAATAAAACATCTGTCTACAGTACACATCCAGCCATATCATCTACAACCATAGGGCATAACCTTTCATACACATCAGAAGATTTATGGGAGGATACTGTAGAATTGTCCACACAATCAAATCTGATATCTTCAAAGAAGTATGAACAGTCTCCAGATACTGCAAGTGCTCCGTCTCCCATGAGCTAGTCGATCGTCTTCGTTTACTGTTGGCATCACAAGGAGCAGGCAATACAAGTCACAGTAATGAAATAGTTTCCATAATTAAAGAATTGCGGGAGGCTCAAATCATATATTAAGAGAGTGCGGATGAATATAACGTCAGTACTGAAATGGGCGTTGACGTGTTCGGACATAATTGTCAGTTTCCCTTTGCACAGTCTTAAGATGGCTTCTACTTGTCAAAATTGTTTAAGAGGTTTTTCGCGAGTAGATAACTTGGAGAGAAATCAGATGTACTCTTGCAAAAAAGCACAGAATCTCTCTTCCCACATGAACAGCTATGATAAATCTGAAAGCTATCAATTTGTTCCCCTCAAATTGTCTCATGATATTCCGGAAATGATTCAAAGTGACATCAAGCACAATGATGAAACTGCTGATAGTAATAGTTCAGTTATTGCAGAGCTGCGTGAAGTCCTAAAGCAAAAGTGTGCTGCTCTCAAAGAAAATGTAATACCAGAAAGAATGAACTTGACATGTCCCAAGGTACGAAACAAAATATGTACCGGAATAAGACGTAAGTATGATTCAACTTTCAATGGGAAAAAGAATTTAAGTTTTGAGACTCTCAATGAAGACGCTTCAAGCAAAAAATTGAAGCACAATGTGAAAGTTATGGTGAATAATGATGAGCATATGGATCAACATGCGGCGAAAGACAAGGAGGAGGATGTTACTGAGAATCATAAGATAAATAGTGAAGAGAGTAAAGAAGATAAGCTAAATTATGAGAAGATGGATGAAGAGGAGATAGATGGACAAGAGATTGAAGAAGAGAAGATGAATGAGGAAGAGATACATGAGGAGGAGGAGGATAATGATGATAATAATGAGGAGAAGGAGGAGGATAATGAGGAGGAGGAGACTAATGAGGAGGAGGATCATAATGAGGAGGAGGAGCTATCCTATCTTGAACGTTGTATATTGCTTCATACGGATCCAAACGATCTTGTGTATGAGCTTCAATTTTGGATTAATAGTAACCATTCGCCACAAAGCCCTGTGTGTCAAGTATGTATACCATTAAGCCATTTCCCTTTCAGGGTAGGCGTGACACTACCCGATTCGGGTAGTGTTTCTAGGTGGATAGTTTTCTTGTAGTTATAAATAACTACAAGTTTGGGCTCACCACACCCATAATAAGCCAACAGCACACAGTATTCTCGAATGGTCACCCATCCAAGTACTAACCGCACCCTACGCTGCTTAACTTCAGTGATCTGACGAGAACTGGTTTTTTCAGCGTGGCATGGCCGTTGGCCATAATAATTAATAATAATGTAATTATTAAAAAATTGCGTCAAAAACATGTAATATATTAGTGAATACTTTTATTAATCTAGGTCAAGATATTTTTTTTTATAATGAATGTGATCCATTAAAACTGGTTTCAGATTGTTGTTGAATACAAATTTATATTAAACAAATAAAAATATATGTATTTAATCATAATTCCCTATCCTGTTAGAGTAAGTCAATAAATTAATTAGCTTATTATTTAATTATTCAAGATATTAATTATCTTTATTTGAAATTGGTTTTTTCTCAGTTTAATAATTTTTACTTAATTTAATTACTTTTATCTTGTTTTAATTATTTTTAACTTAATTTAATTAGCTTTATTTTGGTTTAATTAGTTTCAGCTTAATTTAATTATTTTTATTATAGTTTCATTAGTTATAAGTTTTAAATGACCCTAATTAATAACTTCCGATTATGGCAGAAAATTCGTACTACGCATGCGCAAATGACCATGCATTGAGCGATAAGACTGGATGCGTGCACCACAGGGTTTGCCAGTTACGCATAATTTGCGAGTTTTTGATATATATACTGCGTTGAAAACCCAGTTAGGTACTTTCCAAGATGGCGGACATGCACTGAACCTCACTTTTTTTTTAAATTGATCCGTTTTTATGATTTAATTCCTTCACAATAGCCATAAAGTCTGAGCGCGCGAAATTCGAATTGATAAGATGTAGGTTGATCCAAGCTGCAGAATTAGATTGCGCATGCGCAGAGTACCAAGTAGATGCTAGCAAGGTAGATTACCAATATCTTCTTCCACTATTTGGAACACACCTCTCACTTTCAAAACGATAAGTATGAATTGTTGTTCGAACACCATCGGAACCTCTCTGTTCAACTCACACAATAGAGAGAGAGAGAGACTTTTGAAACCCTTGTTTCGAGTTCTCATGCATCCTCGTTGTCTATCTCACATGGTGGAAAGAGAGGTCCGATCGACTGTAAGCATCAGTGTCCCAGTAATTTAAAATAATTTTAAATAAAATGTGAAAATTGAAAAGTAAATCAATAAAATTTTAATATTTAACCATTGTTCTTCATATTTTTTAATTAGTTCAAGTTATAAGTATGAATTGTTGTTCGAATACCATCGGACTCTCGCTGTCTAACTCAAACGATAGAAAGAGAGACGTTTTGCAAATTTCGGTTCGAATTCTCATGAGTACCGTTGTCTATCTCACATAGTAGAAAGAGAGATCCGATTGACTTCAGGCATCGGCAGTATGTCGGTAAAGTACGGACAGACTGAGAATCAATTCAACTGCCGATAAATGCATTACGGACTGTTGATACATTTATATTAGTGCTGGCCGAAAGTACTGAGTGACGTCATCAGTTATTTACACCTGATTGATAAGATAAGCTGCTGATATAGCAACTGAGGCTCCATCTGTGGCTGAAGATGTGCATTATCGACTGTCCCTGTTTTACCGACCTATGGAAAAATGATAATATAAAAAGTTATCGACCTCCCTGTTTACCGACTGATGGTAAAGTAGGTCCCTACCTTATCGACGTATGCTAACATGATAATATAAAAAATTACCGACTCACCTGTTTTACCGACCGATGGTACTATACTGTCTTACCGTTCGATGGTAACTTAGCACGGAACAGAACCTTATAATGTTAACTTAGCAGGAATCTCCATGATCAAGCTCACTGTTTTACCTACTTAGCATGGAACAGAACCTTGAAATTACCGACCACTCTGTTTTACCGACCCATAGCACAATGCTATCGCAGCAGGAATCTGCATTACCAACCTCACTGTTTTACCGACTCTCGTTATCTTAGCACGGAACAGAACCCTCCCTTTGTCGGTGGCGCCATCTGTTGATGTCGGTAACTTGCGACGGTGCGCCATCTGTTGGTAGGTGGCCCAGCACCCGCCTAACCCTACTACTTAGGTGATTGGTAACTCGTTTGATTGCATCATTCGCCTGCGGCTCGAAGCACTCGTCTACATCACTTTTATGCTGAAAAATTCACACTCACACACAATCACCTATTTTGCTCACTTGTATCACAAATAACTATTTTACAACACCCACCTCGAAAGTACTCCGTTCCATGTAGATAAATTATATGCAAAGTGACTCATTCCGGATAACAATGCGGGAGTAATATTGGCGCATGCGCAGTTCGATTCTTATATACTTCCCACATCAGCGGAATGTACGCGCATGCGCACTTTGCAGATAAGCAACTTTCCGCATCGCGACAATTCGGGGGCAACGTAGCAACAGCAGCGCTCAGTGTCCAAGCGAACAGCTGATGACAGGTGCGAGGTTAAAGTCGACGCGTTTAGAGTGCAAGTGAAATTTTCCTTCTCATTGTCAAAAGAAGATGGACTTAAATAAAGATTCGAATCAAACTGGTGAAGAGTGTACTCCACCAGATAGTATATTAGTTATTTTCATATATTTCGATTTAATTTAATTAAAATTTCGTATTTTTAGATTTTGTTTTCGTTCCGCTGAGGGTTTCACCGCTTACCCCCCCCCCCCCCGCGCAACTGTAAATATTCTTCCTTTGTCTTTCTCTTAGTACAACTTTCTCGGAAGGTTGTTGCAAAAAATAGCGTGTGATACACGTGCGCACAGGCAATTGCTGACTCGTGTGACTTCAGCATTCGCCTTCAGCTCTTCGCACTCGTCCTCGTTTTCGCACTCGCTTCGCTCGTGCGCTAACCTCCGACTCGTTCTTCGAGCCTCCGGCTCATGCTGCCAAATTGACACTCGTTGGCAATCGTCTATTTTGCGCGCTTGTATCACAAATAGCTATTCTCACCCTTTCCTTCACACGCCATCATTTTTGTTTTACTTGCGTTAATTTTGAGGCCCGTGTTCTTTATGCTTGTATTCAGTTTGCTCAATATTTTTTGCAAGTCATCGATTGATTCTGCCAGAATAACCTTATCATCTGCGAACGCTAAGCCACGTACCTTGACTTGCATAATATCGAACCGGTCACTCAGAATCCCATTTACAATTACACTCGCTTTGCTACCTACATATATTGTTTTTATTGCTTGTAGGAACCATCTATTGAATTTGTATTCTTTCAGGACTTCCCTAAGTTTACTTCTATCCACCTTGTCAAACGCTTTTTCTAGGTTAACAAATTCACAGAAGACTTTTTTATTTACTCTTTAACGTTTGTCTGTTATCTGTCACAAGGTAAATATTTTATCCGTACAGGATCTTCCTGACATAAATCCACTTTGGACTGCCCATATATTTTCTTCTGTTATTTTCATTACCCTATAAATAATTATTTTTGAATATATTTTACTTACGGTACTTGATAAGCTGATACCTCTGTAATTATTATAGTTTCTCTTATCTCCTTTTCTTTTGCATATTGGGACAATAAATGCCTTTTTTCAATAATCTGGAACTTTCCCCATTTCGATACATAAATTTATCAACTCGCAAAACCTGTGAGTTATGTAGTCGCCACCTTATTTAAGTATTTCAGCGTTAATACTGTCTACACCAGCAGTTTTACCATTCTTTAAGTTCTTGATTATATCCCTAACCTCCGAGGCACTGACTCTCTCAACCGGCTTTTCTAACGTATTATGTTCTGTGTCGCAGTTGTGTTGTCCTATGGCTGCACCTCTCAATAATTCCTTAAACGAGTTTCTCAAAGCGTCTAGTATCCCGCCTGTATCATATAGCATCTCACCCATGCTATTCTCATGGTGAATAACTCTGTACTCCTACTTCTTTTCATACTGATCAACGCCAATTTATAAAACAGTTTCTTGTTTCCTCCACGGAGAAAAATGGAAGGTCATTTTAGCCATGCAGATGTGCAGACAGACTATATTGCAGGGTCAACTATAGGACAGCCCTTGAAGATGGCTAAAGCGACTATCTCTAAAAGGTTAAAACAAGAGGTTCAAATCGATCATCTCACAGTGTCGCCTTGGTCATCTAGGACGGTCGACTCAAGCGTCATAGAAAGTCGACCCGATCATGAGAGGTGGCCGGACCGGTCATTATAAAAGGTCGAATCGCTTATCATAGAAGATCGATTTGGTCATATCAGATAGTCGATTTGATCTCTTCGGACAGTCGACCTGGCCATCTTAAGGGGTCGATTCGATTATCCTACATTATCTATATTTGTTCTCCTTTTCCTACTTATTCCAGTCTCTCTCTTATAAGAGACTGGAAATTATGAAATTAAGTAGAACCTATAAAACCTGAAAATTTATATGAAATACATGAATTCTGAAAGCATTTTTTATTCTTTGTGGAGAGTGAGGTGTGTGAGACATAATTTGATATGCAAAAACAGTGCACATTCACAATATATTTTTTGGAGCACGGAAGGCTAAGGACACGGCACTGTGTCACGCTGAATTGTAAGATTCCAAACATTGAAGTGAATTCAGAAACCAATATGAACGTCCAGTTACGCCTTTATCCTAAATCCCTTGGAAGCATCAAATTTGAGTTTGAAAATTCAAAAGAATAAACTTAATTCACTTGCAATCATATCACCATGGTGCTCCCAACTCTCGTATCCATTCACACTGCATTCATCGCGTCGACAACTGGATTGGTTGGGGATGGCGCGCTTATTTGAAATGATTAAATGTGAAAAGCAATTTCAAACAGCAAGTAATAAGAGTAAAGTTATTAAAAATAATACTTTGCTCAGAAGAAGGACTTGTAAAGTAAAATTTTAATTATTTATTAGATTTTTTCCTTAAAAATAAATGATAGATTTTAATTTCTAAAGAAAGGAATATATTTTTCACCTTAAATATGAATTTACAATAATTCCTAATATTCTTATGCACTTTGCATTTATTATTTGTTGTGAACATTGGACTTACACATTTATTCATTTAAAAAAAAACACGCCAACGGTAACTAATTAGGTTAGCCATCCGCGATGGGTCATTTGCTCTTCCGTGGATGGTCGAAATGAGTGTAAACAAGATGATCGTATTGACCATGCCGAAAGGATACTTCGATTATCCCTGATAGTGAGTCTGACCTTATTACAACACTCAGACGGGCCATGAAATAAGAGTCTCTCTGACTATGTGGAAAAAATTCTGAAACGCTCTTTAGACCATCTAGAAGAATGGACTGGCTCTCTAAATTTGGACCCTCTAACTTTGACCATCCATTTTTCTCCGTGTCCAAAATCGATTGACTTCGGTCAATTGAGGGGAGTGCAGGGACAGAACTGGAACCGAGAGAGTCATAGCTGGTTGTTGTTGTATACTGAGAAGGGCACCAGCCTTCGGCAGTTTGTCAATATATCAGAAAGTGTGTATCTTCAAGAGGTTCTCTAAAATGTTCCCAAAATTGCTACGACTCAATACATTTCATAGGTTTTAAAATGTTACAAATTTTATAATATTCCATTCAGCTTTTTATAAATGTCAACAGACCTACATAAACTTATCGAAAATTTCCATACATTTTCGAAAATTTCATAAATTTTGTAAAGTTTCACAAATTTTCAAAAACTTCATAAATCTCCATAAACCTCCGGAAATTTCGCGAATTTAATAAAATATTATAAATATCCACAAAATTTCATAAATTTGCATAAATTATCGAAACTTTCATACATGTCCGGAGAATTTATAAAAAATCATGAATTTCCATTACCTTTTTTTTTTGGTCATTTGATTTTGATTTTCAAAATTCTTTTCAATTTCCAAGTCGCACTATGGGTTTCGCGTCTAATCCTTTTTTTGAAATAAAATGAATTAAATTTGTTTGCTGACTTTCTCAAGTGGGGATGAGCGTTGGAAAAATTCCTCATTTTCAATCTCAAAAGCCTGTTTCTTTAAAATATTGGAATTCATTAAATTTCATACAATAAACGCAGGAGAAGACGAAAGGATTGAATAACGAGGTGTTTCATCGTAATTTATCGTGGTTTAAAAAGAGTACGACTCCCCCCCCCCCCAACAAGCAAAACAGTTCAATTTTCAATGATATCATCAAAATTCCAACATCACTTGAAGTTTTAAATCTGAAATTTCATTTCTCCTAAAATTTGATAGTAATTGATATAAAGTACTCATCTCTGGAAAGGCTGTCTCAATTATTTCACTTTGACTTTCAAAATTCTTTTCTATTTCTAAGTGGCACTTTGGATTTCGCGTCACCTCCTTTTTTGAATGAAAATTAATTAAATTGTGCGTATAAAGACAAAAAAACGGTCGCAAAAGTGATAAACCACTAGAAATAATTAATAAATATATTTTTTTGATCTTGTGGAGAGAAGAAAGTGCATTTTATAAAACCCGAATTATTAATGCTATCATATATGTTAATTTAATAAAATCTTGTGGCAAAATTGAGAACAAAAGATCAAAAATAGTACGACATTATCGTAAGTCTACATCTTTCCCAGAAATTTTATAAAAATTTATTAAAAAATTACTTTTATACTTTTTCTAATACCCATACAATTTCGTTGAATTATAATCTCTAATTTGTACAGAACTGTTGTTGCAGATTTCATAAAATGCACTTTCTTGTTTCTACACCGTGAACATATATATTTATTTAATATTATTATTGTCTCTTTTATTAATAATCATGATAAAATTAAAATCAATGAATTTAGTGGTGAAATCGACAGCCCTTTTTCAAGTTTATGAGAGGGATGTTTGAGAGAAAATGTTTTTCTTAATTTTTCCATAAAAGTTTGGCTAATTTAACGTTCAATTGCCACAAAATTTATATCGTGGGTTTAACAAATTGCACTTCATGCTCTCCACACTATTAAAAAAATATATTTATCAATTATCTTTAGTAACTTATAGCCTATGTGACAATTTATAAAAGTTATGAGGCACATTGTTGATACAAAGTTTTTGCGTGTGTGTGTGGAAAATGTAGCGCCTCAGCGACATGCATTTGAACTATCTACCAAAAACTTTGGCCCGGTGAAATACATCCTGGCTTGGGGGCCCTGATTCAAAGAAATGATCATAACTATTGAATATACCCTATTGAAAAAATCCTCGAGGAAATCCTCGTCTTATTTTCGGACGAGGAAAACGCGAGGAAATCCGCGAAGATTTTCAAATTCCTCGAGGAATTCTGCGAGGATTAATTCTCTTACTCGAGGATTTCCTGGAGGAATTTAAAAATCCTCGCGGATTTCCTCGTGTTTTCCTCGTCCGAAAATAACACGAGGATTTCCTCGAGGATTTTTTCAATAGGGTACCCTATGAAATATTTTTTCACTACAAAGAAATAGTTTTATCTAAACCATACGTATGAAATTATTGTTGCAAGTGAATATTTATTTCAGTCTGCGAAATCTTAACTCAGTGAAGGAACGTTTTTATTGGTTAAAGAAAACAAGAGGTTTATATGTAGAACTAGGTACTTGGTATAGTAAAATTTGATTTTAAATCAAGAAAATATTTCCTTGCAACAAAATTAAAGTCCATCGGCTGAAGTAAAAGTTTTTCTCAATTGGAGGATGTGCTTTCTCGGTTTAAAGACGCGTACCCGAAATTTTACCAAATATATGTAAACATTGCTGTGATGCTAAGATGCGAAATATTGTACAGAATAAGCGTGTCACAAAGTTGACAAAATATTATTTGAGTCAAAGAAGCAAGTCCTTGACTTAAAGAAAAGAGCGAATTATTTGCAATAAAACGTAATTTATCAAAATAAACGCAGCTTGAAATAAAACAAAATACTACATCTGCCTGCAAAAATACCACCGTTGTTTAAAAAATTCGAATAGTTGAAATACAAAAATTTATATTCAGCATTTGCTCAGAAGTTTTATTTAATAATAATAATAATGATAATGATAATATTAATAATTAAAGGCGGTTTAGCGTTGAACCCATTGAGCAAAACACTAAATAGCATGACTCATGGGTTCCAAATACATGATAGCGACGATGGTCATCAAGTGACCCATCTTCTATACATGGATGACCTGAAGCTATACGCTAGATCGGATCAGAAACTGAAGCAAGTGATCGATATTACAGAGCAGTTTTCCAATTATATCCACGTGGAGTTCGGACTAGATAAATGCATAACAGTGCATTTAACCAGAGGAGAATTAGGGACCGCAGAGCTAGATAACGATTTCGTGAATGACATCGAGGCAATGGCTGAGGGAGAGTTATATGTATAAATACCTGGGTATTCTCGAATCTAAAGGTATTCAGCATACGATAGATAAAAAAGCCTAACGACTGCCTTCACTACAAGACTCAGATTGATTCTGGAGAGTTCTCTTAACTGGGCAAACAAAATGAGGGCAATAAACACCTATGCCGTCCCTGTCCTCACGTACTCCTTTGCTCATCAAATGGTCTAACACCGACCATGAAAGGTTAAACAGAACCGTTCGCGTACAAATGACGAAGCATTTAATGCACCACAGTAATTCGGCGATTGAAAGGGTAGTTCTACCACGACATAGAGGGGGTAGGGGCGTCTTAGATATCACAAAACTGTGCAAGTCACAAGTTATACAGAACGTTGTGAGACTATTTTAACAGCAAGTAAGATATTGCGCTTCACAACACCATCTGTAAAGCTGATCTTGAATACACGCCCTTGAATTTGTCCACAGAGAAGGCCTTGAATATCAGGGCAGAAACCATAGAGGAATTAGAAACGCAATGGAGACAGAAAGCCATCCACAGCAAGCACCCCAAAACGTTAGATCAACATGAAGTGGATAGTGAGGCATCCAATATTTGGCTGAGGAAGGGCGTCCTGTCTGGCATGGGACACCCTATCAGTAGCAATGCTACAGCCAACATAGCCTTCAAAGTCATGAGAGCCAACGCGAGAACACCTTAGGTAGGTTAGTAGTATTATCAGGCAATATGGAAGAATGTGAAACATGTATCTATTTATCCTATTGTGATTTCGGCTACAGGCAATGTGCACGCAAGATGCACTGAACATCTTGAACATTTAGGAGTCAGTAGGGTACTGGCAGCAGCTCATAAGGCGCTTTCATCAAATACCTGTCGCATTGTAAGAAACTTCCTGGAGCATCAGGAAGCAAGCGACTAAAAACCTATGGAGTGATACATGATAGCTCTAAGAAAGCCTCCAGAGGCGACTGCTGTCACCTCCAACACTCGCGGCCGCTGTGTAAGCATGACAGCGGTAAAAGACGAACTGCAAACTACACCATGCTGCTCATTTTGTACTTACAGCATCATCGCAAATGATTTCACACATCATATTAAATTAACTAATAACATCCTCATCTCACCAGTCACTTAGTCCGTGGCTATGATGAAAACCCGGGTTCACCCGAGAACAAGTTTGAAAAAAATATAATAATAAATCCAACTCTAACAAAAAATGCCTTCAACATATTAGGCAGTAACCATCTTAAGCCTGAGACATAAGTTTTATGATAAGTAATAATATAATATAATATATATATATATATATATATATATATAAAATTTTGTTTAAAAATATTTTTTTTTTATAATATTATTTTATATTTTTAGTTCACGCCGTCAAGGCGGACGCGGACTTCTGAATCTCCAGTGTCTTCATAACCGAATTGTTCTAAGTTAGGGTGACCAGATGCCCAAGTGGAAAAAGGAGGACCTAACCTCGCCACCCCCCCCCCCCCCCAAATGAGACGAAAATTAAATTATTTTTTTTTGGATTATCAATTTTTTTAATGTTTATTTGCTGACCCATGCAATGAAATATAATTAATACATTCAATTACTTATTGAAATTAGCATATTTTCCAGAACATTTTATGAGAAAAAGGTAAATTTTGTCTTTTGACCAAAAAGGAGGACATTTTATGGGTTTTCCAAAGTTTAGGAGGACAGGAGGACAAGCAAGCGAAAAGTAGGACATGTCCTCCTAAATGAGGACGCCTGGTCACCCTATCTAAGTACAGCTTACATCGTTACGAATGGCAGAGATCCTCTCCTAAAGATGGTCAGGAACCACGAGATGATTGGCGAAGGAGCGTTCCTTTACAAAGCCGCGGAGCAAGCGGCCGAGACCCGTGGCCTGAATTTTAACATCAGAAGTGAGGAAAGTGCATTACTCCATCTAGATGCTTCACTTCTAAAAGTCGAAGTAAAGAAAGCAGAGGTTGGAAAATTTCACCAACAGCTACTCGACAAGAAAATGCACAGAACTTTCACAGAAATGTAGAAAAACAGTCCTTGTCGAAGGAGCAAACTTTTGCTTTCCTCAAATCATCACGGCCTAATTCAGGTACAGAGGGTTTCATTTTCTCATGCCAGGACGATGTCATTTCCACCTTAGCATACCGTGAGCGCATTTTATGTCAAGAAGTCCCCAGTGATAGGTGTAGAGCGTGTCATGCACACGCTGAGTACCTAGAACACATGCTATCAGCGTTTCCGACCCACGCAGGAACTACGTATATCTATAGACATAATGCGGCCCTAAGAGTGCTTTATTACCATCTTTGTCGCTCTTACGGTGCTGGTCGCGACCATGCCCTGCCGAACGCTCCAAGGGAGATAGAGTCAATTGTCCGAAACGAGAAGTGCCAAATTTTCTGGAACTACGATTTTCGGCCAGCAGTATCCGTTGCGCACTCGAGGCTTGACATTATTCTCCAAGACTTCGAGAAACGAACTATATTCGTAATCGAATTCTCGGCCCCGTCCGAATACAACATCACTGCAAAGGAGAAAGAAAAAGAGGAGAGGTATCAAGACCTTAAAAGAGAGCTGCAACGACTGTACCCAAAATACTCGGTGCAAGCAATTGTCCTTGTGATAGGTGCTCTCGGAGGAGCGAAACTATCACTGGTTCCTAACCTTAAAGCCATACCCGCGTGCCAAAAATATGCCAAGGCATTTGCGAGATAGTTGCAGAAAGCTGTCATCCTTGGGTCGCTTCGTGTCCTCAAGACACACGAGGGTTTCGCCGGCCTGTGGTTGTGCGTTCGTGGTTCCCTGTGACCACTCATCTCACGGTTGTAAGACGTGGCCATAGGTGTGATTTACTGCGGTTCTACTAGGGGCTATCGACATTTTTTTTTAGATGGCAGTTGCTCTCAGTGGGACCCTGCGGTGGTCGTTTAACTCTTTTTT
>CAKNYM010040674.1:2169-14669 GCA_932195095.1 Andricus curvator
TCTCATACAAACCATATTCATGCGCATTAGTTTCTCAAACAAGCAGAATCCACGCGCATTAGTTTCTCAAGCATTTCACGCGCATTAGTTTCTCAGACAAGCCGAATCCACGCGCATTAGTTTCGCAGACAAGTCATATTTACGCGCATTAGTTTCTCAAACAAGCAGAATCCACGCGCATTAGTTTCTCACGCTTTTCACGCGGATTAGTTTCTCAGACAAGTGATATACACGCGCACTAGTTTCTCAAGCAAGAAGTTGAAACCACGCGCACTAGTTTCTCTAGCAAGAAGTTGAAACCACGCGCATTAGTTTCACATACAAACCATATTCACGCGCATTAGTTTCTCAAACAAGCCGAATCCACGCGCACTAGTTTCTCAAGCAAGAAGTTCAAGCCATGCGCATTAGTTTCTCAGACAAGTCATATTCACGCGCATTAGTTTCTCAGACAAGCCGAATCCACGCGAACTAGTTTCTCAAGCAAGAAGTTCAAGCCACGCGCATTAGTACCTCAGACAAGTCATATACACGCGCATTAGTTTCTCAAGCAAGCAGTTCAAGCCACGCGCATTAGTTCCTCAGACAAGTCATATACACGCGCATTAGTTTCTCAGGCAAGAAGTTGAAAGCACGCGCATTAGTTTCTAAGGCAAGCCGAATCAACGCGCATTAGTTTCTCATACGAACCATATTCACGCGCATTAATTTCTCAAACAAGCAGAATCCACGCGCATTAGTTTCTCAAGCATTTCACGCGCATTAGTTTGTCAGGCAAGATGAGTCCACGCGCATCAGTTTCTCAAGCAAGAAGTAAATGCCACGCGCATTAGTTTCTCATACAAACCATATTCACGCGCATTAGTTTCTCAGACAAGACGAATCCACGCGCACTAGTTCCTCAAGCAAGAAGTTGACAGCACGCGCATTAGTTTCTCATACAAACCATATGCACGGTCATTATTTTTTCAAACAAGCAGAATCCGCGCGCATTAGTTTCTCAAGCATTTCACGCGCATTAGTTTCTCAGACAAGCCGAATCCACGCGCACTAGTTTCTCAAGCAAGAAGTTGAGAGCACGCGCATTAGTTTCTCATACAAACCATATTCACGCGCATTAGTTTCTCAAACAAGCAGAATCCACGCGCATTAGTTTGTCAAGCATTTCACGCGCATTAGTTTCTCAGACAAGCCGAATCCACGCGCATTAGTTTATCAAGCAAGAAGTTCAAGCCACGCGCATTAGTTTCGCAGACAAGTCATATTCACGCGCATTAGTTTCTCAAACAAGCAGAATCCACGCGCATTAGTTTCTCAAGCTTTTCACGCGGATTAGTTTCTCAGACAAGTCATATACACGCGCACTAGTTTCTCAAGCAAGAAGTTGAAACCACGCGCACTAGTTTCTCAAGAAAGAAGTTGAAACCACGCGCATTAGTTTCTCATACAAACTATATTCACGCGCATTAGTTTCTCAAACAAGCAGAATCGACGCGCATTAGTTTCTCAAGCATTTCAGGCGCATTAGTTTCTCAGACAAGCCGAATCCACGCGCAGTAGTTTCTCAAGCAAGAAGTTGAAGCCATGCGCATTAGTTTCTCAGACAAGTCATATACACGCGCACTAGTTTCTCAAGCAAGTAGTTGAAACCACGCGCACTAGTTTCTCAAGCAAGAAGTTGAGAGCACGCGCATTAGTTTCTCATACAAACCATATTCACGCGCATTATTTTCTCAAACAAGCAGAATCCACGCGCATTAGTTTCTCAAGCATTTCACGCGCATTAGTTTCTCAAGCATTTCACGCGCATTAGTTTCTCAGGCAAGACGAAGCCACGCGCATTAGTTTCTCAAGCAAGAAGTATATGCTACGCGCATTAGTTTCTCAGACAAGTCATATTCACGCGCATTAGTTTCTCAGGCAAGCCGAATCCACGCGCACTAGTTTCTCAAGCAAGAAGTTGAGAGCACGCGCATTAGTTTCTCATACGAATCATCTTCACGCGCATTAGATTCTCAAACAAGCAGAATCCACGCGCATTAGTTTCTCAAGCATTTCACGCGCATTAGTTTCTCAGACAAGCCGAATCCACGCGCACTAGTTTCTCAAGCAAGAAGTTGAGAGCACGCGCATTAGTTTCTCATACAAACCATATTCACGCGCATAAGTTTCTCAAACAAGCAGAATCCACGCGCATTAGTTTCTCAAGCATTTCACGCGCATTATTTTCTCAGACAAGCCGAATCCACGCGCATTAGTTTCTCAAGCAAGAAGTTCAAGCCACGCGCATTAGTTTCTCAGACAAGTCATATTCACGCGCATTAGTTTCTCAAACAAGCAGAATCCACGCGCATTAGTTTCTCAAGCTTTTCACGCGGATTAGTTTCTCAGACAAGTCATATACACGCGCACTAGTTTCTCAAGCAAGAAGTTGAAACCACGCGCCCTAGTTTCTCAAGCAAGAAGTTGAAACCATGCGCATTAGTTTCTCATACAAACCATATTCACGCGCATTAGTTTCTCAAACAAGCAGAATCCACGCGCATTAGTTTCTCACGCATTTCACGCGCATTAGTTTCTCAGAAAAGCCGAATTCACGCGCACTCGTTTCTCAAGCAAGAAGTTCAAGCCACGCGCATTAGTTTCTCAGACAAGTCATATACACGCGCACTTGTTTCTCAAGCAAGAAGTTGAAACCACGCGCATTAGTTTCTCATACAAACCAAATTCACGCGCATTAGTTTCTCAAACAAGCAGAATCCACGCGCATTAGTTTCTCATACAGGTCATATTCAAGCGCATTAGTTTCTCATACGTTTCTTATACAAGTCATATATACACGCGCATTAGCTTCTCACGCAAATCGAATCCACGCCGCAAGATGGCAAGCCATCCGCTATCTAAAAGAAACACTCTGCCCCCACGAGGTCGCTCTATGCTGAACGAGCGGTTCACAGTCATCCCGGAGTTTCAGTGTCAAGTAGACCTTGCTACTAACCTATGACTGATAACGGTCGAGATGCACTCACGCACAGTCACACAGAGTAAACACATTGATCAGACGTTGAACTCACTGTATATGTCCACAACACACACCTTGCACTAGCAGGCACACTTACCACCAGGGAAAGTCCGACGGTCCTTACAACTTGGCAAGTGGTTTTCGCTCGAACAACATTAGGGTCAGTGTAGTCTGCGCTAATATAGGCAAATAGACTTCGCGTCGAGCGATTTGATTTATGATCTACTCCTTACGCAGAAGCTTTAAGTATGTTCGAAATCACTCGCAAGCAAGTCCTAAAGGTCTTGATGCGAAGTCAGATAGGGACAGTTAGATCTCAGCCTTTGGACACACGGATAGTGTGCCGCTACAGGAAGCTTCGCTGGGCGCACCAGCTTTGCAGCTCTCCCTCTGTGCGAGGGACTTGCTACCCATAGCGAACCTCCATCAAGGAAACGGTAATGGAAAAATTGCTCGCAGATTTCGCAAAGAAACATGATAACAGTTTCAATACGGAATCAGACCGAGCCAAGAAGTCCCAGGCGCCTCAGGTCGAGGGGAGCATTTTAGCTGTTTGCAGGTACACGAATGGACCTCAAAACATAACCAGCGGAGTTCTTTTGGAGGTTACTGCTCCTAGTGCCTCCCCACCCATTCTGAAGGCAGATTATGCTCAACGAGATGGGCGATGAGCAGCAGTGTAACCGACTGGCCGCGGTCGAGGATACACATACGTGCAACCTCTCCCAGTTCAATTAGTCACACTGGTCAGGATCGACGGTTAAATTGGCCACCGTCTACCATTACACTTAGACTGTCACCCAGAATCCTGGAATCGTCTGACAATGGTTAGTAAATAACGAACCAGTCAACCAGTTAGTCTACAGACCAACCAGTCATTAACCGATTCTCCCAGTTTTAAACGTACTTCTTCGTTAACCAAGACTGGTCGCGGTTCGAGGGACTTACGTTCACCTCTCCCAGTTCAGTTAGTCACACTGGTCAGGATCTATGGTTTAATAGGCCACCATATACCATTCACTTTGACTTTCACCCAGATTATCTGGAATCGTCTGACAATGGTGAGTCTAAGGCGAACCAGTCAATCAGTTGATTTGTGCGTCAACCAACTGATCATTAACCGATTCTCCCAGTTTTAGACGAACTCCTTCGTCAACCAAGACTGGTCGCGGTCGAGGACACTCACGTGTTACCTCTCCCAGTTTCAATTTTGCCGACACTGGTCAGGGTCGATGGCTGAAAACCCATCTACCATTAACTTAGACATTCAAGCAGGTTCCCTGGAATCGCCTAACAATGGTCGTCTTCTACACTTGTGCATGGACACCTCGACTATCCAGCAGTCGCTGTGTATGCTTTGTCGTATGCTTTCATCATAATAATTATGCAAAATCTTTCGTCATTGCAGTGACACAGCACCGCCTTCAAACAGAGGTGACTTGGCCGGACCCCCGACAGCCATTTTTGACATACGTCACGGAATCCGACCCAGCAACTAAACAAGTTCATGCTGTGGCCCATCAGTGAAACCTTCAGCTATAGTAGTTGGTCGGGGATGGGTGTTCCAACTTAGAGTCCTACCCGAGCTCTCCTAACCCATAAAATGAGTTTGACTCCCAGTGTCAAGCAGATTCCTCCGCTTACCACGACTGGTCGCGGTCGAGGGTACTCACGTGACGCCTCATCAATGCTTTCACTCAAAGACTAGACACAGTTTTCATCATCGCAGGCACGCCCAGACATGGTTGCTCTGTCTACCGTGTCATTTATCAGCAAAGCTTTCGCTCAATAGATAGACACAATTATCATCATAGCCGCACCTGCGCCGCACCATTCCATCATCTCAATATGAAACGAGTTCTGGAACTACCCAGGCTCCTCGAATCAAGGCGAGTTTTGGGCACGACCAAGCATGGCCTTATTCGAAGCTTGTCATCGTATCCTTTCGTCCTTACGTTGTTAGTCACTAGGGACTTCACTACAGGAACAGTAGTTCACGACGACGAAAACCAGGGACCCACTTAAGCCGCATAGTTTCCTTCCCGAAGGAATAGGAGAAGAGCGTTGCCCATCTGCAACCACGAGGAGGTATGGGTTTGGTGCACCGTAAGAGTTGCGCCCTATAACTAGGCCTTGCCCTTTGCAGTGCTTTGTGCAGATAGTCAGATAGGGACAATTCAGTCTTGCGCTGATCTATTCGATCAAAGAGCTTCGTTGGGCGAACCAACCTAGCAGCTCTCCCTCTGCGTGAGGGATGCTCTACCCTAAGCTAGCCACTCCCAAGGAAGCGGTTATGGAAAAAGCACTCGCAAATTCCGCAAAGAAAGATGATAAAGGTTTCAATACGGAATCAGACCGAGCTAAGAAGACCAGGTGCCTCACCTGAGGGGAGCAGATTAGCCACTTGCAAGTCCACGAATGAACCCGGAAGTGTTTCCAGCGGGGTCCACGTGGAGGTACTGCTCCTAGCCATTCCCTGTCCATTTATAAACAAAATGAGCAAGGAACAGCTTCACCTTCCTGATGAGTTGACAAACTGATGATACCTGAAATAAAATGATTATTACCCTACCTAAGATCTCCAGGCCCCAGGAAACGCCAAGCGCAATCCCGAGTCCCACGGCAGGCTCCGACGAACGAGCCGCTGAGATCCCCCGTATACACGAATACGTTTAAGTTTTTTCCTTGCAAAGAAAGACCTCCCTGGCGAATTTAGCAAAGGATTTGCAGGCCGTTCCGCTAACCAAGAGGCCAGCTATACCAGGCCATGCCCTTTGATCGCCCTCCAGCACTTACCAGAGTGCTACCCGTTGGTTCTGATAAAGGGGACAATCCAAAAGTATATGCTGCATAGTTTCTTCGGACCCGCAATCACAAAGTTCCTCCCTGGTGATTATCCCGCGCAAGAACAACCATGGAGCCAAATCTCCGTGACCAGAGACGAACTGCGTTACGTAATGGTCCGGAAAGCAGTGTGAAGCATACCTGACTCTAACATCCTTAAAATATTCAAATCTTACCCTACCATGAAGTGCCAGCTCCCATTGCGATTGCCAGAGGCGCAAAGCCTCCTTCTTCATACTAACTTTACACTGACGCGGCATTGTACCCACTTCAATCATGAGATTTCCAAATTGAGTTTCTAGTCCTCTTCTCACTGAGGACAACGCGACTCTTTCTTCAAGAGCTATACGAATCGGCAGAACACCAGCTATCACAGGGAGCGCATCAGTTGACACAGTTCTATACGCCCGTGTCACACCGATGAGCAAACTGCGCTGAGCTCTTCCTATAATATTAATATCTACATTAGTCGCTAGGGCGTACCACGCTCTAGCAGCATAAGTTGCTTTCGCAACAAAAACTCCCTGATATATAGTCTTCAAAGTATTGCACCATAGTGCACTCGCAGCAGTTTAAAGGTCGTGACGTACTTAATTGTATTTCCGTTCAATTTTATTACCGGTCTACGTCTTTCCGAACAATCTACAGTTTTCTTATTTCTACTTCGCATGCTCATTTTATCCCTTCGAACGCGTCCCTCTTTAATCACGCTTGCCAACTGACTAAACGGTTTCAGAGACTTGGGTATAAATTTGACGTACATGATCGCCGTCTTTGACTCAGAAAGCTGCAATCCCGCCAACCTGCACCACTCATTAATCAAATTAACAACCCTCTGTCCGTCTCTTCCTAGAGCGGATCTTATATTACTAGCTATAAGTGCAGATAAATCGTCAGCGTATGCCATAATCTTTCTACCAATTAACCTCTCCAACTTAACGAGCAGGGAGTCGAATACTATGTTCCAACAACTTGGACCAAGCACCGATCCCTGAGGGCATCCACGCGAGATCTTTTTAGAAACTGATTTCCCCCCTCCTCAAGTGAAAGACACCGTCCTATCACTAAAATAGCTTGTCATCAAGTGATAAAGGTTCTCCGGACAAGCTCTCTCCCTCAGGCCCAACAAGATCATCGACCAGAATACGTTATCAAACGCTCCAGTGATGTCAAAGAAGATCCCTAGAACATATCGCTCCTCGCAGGAGTCGATCATGCTTCTGAAGTCAATCAGAGCGTCCTCAGTAGATCGCCCAGTTCTGAAGCCAAACTGCCTGTCTGAAAGCTTTTCATCAGTCAGGACAGTTTTATTTAATTTTTTCAATACCAATTTTTCAAGCAGCTTTCCGAGTACAGACACCAAACATATAGGTCTATACGAACGCGGATCTAACCTATCTTTTCCACCCCCCTTATAAAGTGCTCGGAGTAATCCCTGCTTCCAGACAGCAGGAAAAACACCATTTCTTAGGCACACATTCAAAAGCTTAACCAGCACGTCCCCCACGATCGCGCAGGCCATCTTCAGTACTTCAACCTCCACCAAGTCGAGTCCTGGAAACTTTCCTTTCGGCAGAGCCTTAACCGCTGCAGCCACCTCCTCCGTAGTGAACTCTTGTTCATCCATCAGAGGAGGCGGATACTCGCGACGATCTCCGCCATCAGGACTTTTCACCGTCTCAGTGTGAGGCGCGTCTGGTACCAGGACATTCAATATAGTTTTTGCAGTTTCTTCTGCCGTTTTCGTGTACCCTGTTTGTGTTTGCATGTTTCCGTGTACCTGCTCCACCCGAAGCTTATCAGCCTGTAGTTTGCAACATATACCCCATTAGTTTTTATTACCCTCTTCCGTTACAAACTTCCTAAAACTAGTTTGCTTCGCATTGTGTACGGATTTCCTGTATTGTTTGATGACTCCTTTACGGTCCTGTGCCCGATGAACTCTTCTACCGCCAAGCCCGCCTCGTCAGTAACGCTGCCTCCCCAAGACGGGGATTTCGCGTTAGCGTCCATCGAAATGATAAACCGTTCACCCCTCAACCCTCTGAGGACTGAACCCAGATGCCTGAGGTGCGGCTCAATCGGATCCGCAAACTGAAAATAGCATGAGATCGCATAGAAAGAGCCACACGGTGCGGTCACCTGAGCACAGACACAATGTTCTGTGGTGAGGTGACGCAACACGGTCATATTAACATTTTCTTTGAGTGCCATAATGGCAGCCTTGTGCGAACCCTCAGCACAAGCCACTTTGGCCGATAACCCTAAACCAACGATTCCTTCCCGTGCACAAAGATAGGGCTCTTGCATAAGAAGCAAGTCAACCCCGTGCTCACTACTTCGTTCCTGATTTCGCTGGTGACCTTAGTATCGTGATTCAAGTTATGCTGCCATAAAATTAATTCACTTCCTGCCCTAAGTCTAGTTCTAACCCTTTTCGAAGCGGATTGCTCAACAGACCTAACCAAGTTAACAGGGGAGCTGCTCGACAGTCTGGAGGCAATTCCAGACTCAGAGCAGCACGATTTGGCGTCAGCTCCGGCAGTGGAGCTAGCGGGATTTTTGTCAAGAACTCGTGGTAGCACCCAGTCATACCTCACACAACGCACAAAGCAGGTTTTGAGTTTTTTAGTAAGTGTTTGCATTTTTGTTCCCACGAGTAATGACGGATCTAAAAGACACAGAGGAGCGCAGAGCCGCATGCGCCCCCGGAAGAATTTGTATCAATGAAGATTACGGGTAGGCGGTCCCCCAACCCACCATCCGACTCCGTACGTGCAGATTCGGTCCATCTACCATACATCCCATCATCACGGAGCGTACAACTTGGGATTAGACATTGTTGATCGCAACTCGGCCATATCCCTCACCTCCCTATAAAAGAAGAAAAATTTGCATTAGTAACATGTTCACCACAGCTCCACATCCAACCACAACCATCATCCTGCTCTTGGTCACCGCCTTTCATCCAGCAGGCCAATTAACAAATCAATCTGCTGGATTCCAGGCAGCCATTGAGCGGCTTGACGCCTGCGAGCAAGTTTCGAACAACTTACTACAAGAGTCTATTTCAATCAACTTTACGAACCCCACACCTTCAGCACTCAGCATTACCCAAGCAATCCAGAGCAGGTGTTCGAAGTCAATTCTAGAGGCATCCCATTAGGGATAAGACCAACAGGCTTACTACCATACAGGGTTCGGCTTTTCGAACATCCTTAATGGAGCACTATAAGTGCACCATCCTACAGGTACGCTCCTCCAAGCCCCCTTAGCAGCAAATTCTCGCCCGAGTCAGTGGACCGCAGCCAACCCCATCCTTCAGCACACAAGACAAGACTGCTTGAGCAATCCGGCATGAGTGTTCGCCCAGGCCAGCCGCCGACGAGCCTTACCATGTTGACCATCAAGATCAACATGTTCATGGTCTATGCACCTAGGCCAAGCTGCTTCCAAGTTAACCCTCTCAGGTTCCGCCTGAAAACAGCTGTTACGAGGAGCTCGGCAAAAGCCGGGTGCAGCACCTCGCTAGCCTCAGACCATGGACTCTCAGCCGTTGCTTCCCTTTATTTCTTGGGAAACAGGGCAAGCTCGTTTCCATCACGCACCATCGAGAAGGTGGTCCAGTGGGTACACCGCCCATACAGGGAACAGGCTCTTCCAAACTCCTTGTGGATACACTAGACATACCACTTGACAGGAAAACGAGGTTTTCTCGTAAGTTCATCCAAGCCCGCTCCCTTGGCGGTGGTTTCGCGTGACAGTCAGATAGGGACAGTTAGATCTCAGCCTTTGGTCAAACGGGTAGTTTGACTTTTGAGCGAGGAGCCACTTCGCCTTTCGTTTCGAGGTGTAAACCTCTCCCAGTTGCTGGCATTCGCACTGGTGTGCACCAGTTTAACCGACTGGCCGCGGTCGAGGATACACTTACGTGCAACCTCTCCCAGTTCAATTAGTCACACTGGTCAGGATCGACGGTTAAATTGGCCACCGTCTACCACTACACTTAGACTTTCACCCAAATTCCTGGAATCCTCTGACAATGGTTAGTCAATAACGAATCAGTCAACCAGTTAGTCTACAGACCAACCAGTCATTAACAGTGGTTGTAGCGTTAATGCGCGGCCCGGAGGCCAGCGCGTGGTTACCTGGAGCCTTTCGGCTTATACACCCCGATGGAAAATACGCACATGATAAATCAGGGGAATCGCCTACAAAGTAGATAGGGGCAACTAGTGTGTTTGACACCGGTAAAGGTGTACGACTCCATAAGCCCGAGGGCCATACGTCGCTCCACCCTGCAAGTGCAGGGGGGACTCAGGACCCCTATTCTTGTATCTGTCAAAACCGCCTGCTGAGGAGGATCAGGTCACATTAACATGTGACCAGACTCTAATGGGAGCGGTCTTGGAAAAATTGTTCGCAGATTTGGCAAAGGAACTTTATGAAGGTTTCAATGAGAAATCAGACCGAACGAAGAAGACTTGGCGCCTTATTCGGAGAACAATTTAGCTGTTTGCGGGTGCACAAGTGCACCCGGAAACATTACCAGCGGGGACCACGTGGAGGTCTCTGTTCCAAGCGGATCCCTGTCCATTTACAGTGAAATGGGCAGGGAGCCGCTTCACCTATGAATTATAAGTTCGTACTAGCGTGAGTTGATACAAACACTAGCACTACGCACCTGAAGTTACAGATTGCTCGATCATACAAACCGGGTGCCGCAATCTGCATTTGTTCGTACCGGCATAGGACGACGAAAGCGCCAATACTAGGCACCTGAGGGCACAGATTACTCTGTCATACAGACTGCGTGCCACAGTCTGTGTTTATTTGCAGTAGCGTAGGTCAGAACGAACACTAGTGGTAAGCACCTCAAGGTCCAGGTTGCTGGGTCATACAAACCTGGGGCGGCAACCTGGGTTATTTACTCTGGTTTCCACTTCTCACTCACGGGACCTTCCCTCACCATTTAACCAGAGCACCTCCCGCGCAAACTCTGCAAAGAGTTGGAACGTCTCTTTCCTGACGAGTATTTTAACCAAGTCAGTTCTGAGTCCTAGGCTTTCTAAAAGCTCGAGAATTGCTACCCGTTGAGGAACAAACTCTTCGCATTCAAAGATGATGTGCTCCACTATCTCAACCTGTCCACACTCACATTCGGCCTGCTCCGTCAGGATGCGCTCAAATAGCTTTGACCTGATTTCGCCGTGGCCAGTGAGCAATTGTGTGGTGAAGAAGTCAGGTTTGATCCAGTGTGAACGCAACCACTGCTCGTTTGGTGCTCCTTTGGTGGATTCGGACCACCTTCTTTGCCACATGTTGAGCACTTCATTTCGAATGAACCATTTGGTCCGATTGTCAAGATTCTCCTTTCGGATGGAAAGGTTGCCAATCTCGACATCTCTTTCCTTTCGCAGATTGAAGAGAGCTCTGCGTTCCTCAAGGGCTACATCGATTGGAACAGCGCCACCTACCACACAGGCCGCGTCGTAGGACACAGTGTTGTGGGCCTTGATTACCTTTTTAAGAACGCTCAGCTGCGAGGATTGCAGTGACTTCATCGAGGACTCATTTAACAGGTCTGACCAGCCAGACGCCGCGTATGTGACTATTGGCAGGTACAGACCTTGGTAGATGGTACGCATTGCTGTGAACTCTAAACCCCACGTCGCTTTTGCAACTCTGGCTAATCTGCCAAATAGTCTTGCTACTTTGGCTTTGAGATACTCTACATGAGGCTGGATACTGAGACCCGTACCATAATGAGTACCTAGGTATTTCACTTTGTCACTCAGTTTAATCCGTTTCCCGTTACTTTTGATTGACGGCCTCTTGTTTTTGAAATTTGAGGCTTTATACCGGATGTTATTGCGCCGACCGATGTGCCTGACATTGGTTATCTATGGAGTTACCAGCAATCAGAGCCAGCAGATCATCGGCATAAGCAAAAACGACTTCACCGAGAATTTCAGTTAGACGTTTTAAAAGGTCGTCAAATGTTAGGTTCCAGCAGGTAGGGCCCAAGATGGAGCCCTGTGGACACCCTTCCGACACTTTTTTAGAGAAACTGTCCGACTTGTGCACTAGTGTTACATGTCTGTCATGAAAATAGTCAGTGATGACACCATATACATTTTTGGGACAGTTTCTCTTTTTCAGCTATTGAAGAATGAGCGGCCACCAGATGTTATCAAAGGCGCCAGATATGTCAAACAGAAGTCCCACCACGTAAGTCTCATCATGGGTCGATACCCTTTCTCGGAACTTCACAATGGCATTTTCTGTTGATCTGCCTGGTCTAAAACCATACTGGAGTCCGACATCAGTTCAGGTCTTAGAACGCTGGATTGAAGCCGCTTGAGGCGTACACGTTTGAAGAGCTTGCCAATGACTGATAGTAGGCAGATGGGCCTATACGACTTTACATCGCCCGCATCCCTGTCTTCACCTTTGAGCAGGACCCTAATCAATCCCTGCTTCCAGGTTCCTGGAAAGGCGCCAAACCTGAGACAGCTATTGAGGAGGCGTACAAGGTGAGGTCCTATGATGGGCCAAGCCTTCTTCGCGACCTTGGCCTCAACTCGGTCAAGACCAGGAGCTTTGCCATTCTTAAGAGTATTAAGAATCTTAG
>CAKNYM010040674.1:19669-23908 GCA_932195095.1 Andricus curvator
GTGTCGCATTGCAGCTTACGCAGTTCTTGTAGCACCGTTAATGAGCCTCCTGCATTATGTTGCAGAATCCTAATACTTGTGGGTCGGGTGGCCAACTCACTGGAGGTATTCTCGGAAGAATCGAGACCTGCCAGTGGCCGACTTCGCCTAGGGAGGTCGCATCTGGTTAATATTACCAAGGGATTGAATAGAGGGTCACAAACAGTATGAGTCCAATGTTTTGTTAATTTATTTTTGTTACCCATATTATTTGTTTTTTATTGCGGATATAAAAGACACAGGGGGGCGCATACCGCTTTCGACCCCCGGGAGAATGCATTTGCGGGTAGGAGGGCCCCCACCCCTCCATCCGCTTCCGTTCAAAGACAGAGTTTTAAGCCCCTCTGTCAAGCCCCCATCACGGAAGTACTACTAGGCTTAAGCTATAAACCTCCCATTCCGGCCCCGACAGTGTGACCCGCTTTCGGAGAGAACCCATGAGTCCACTTATTACTAGTGAGAGTTGAATATTTAGTAGGTGATCGGGTACTGATTCTAGTGCAGGCTATTGTTTTCTTGTCTTTGAAATTTCAGTTGTGCATTACAATTTTGTTTATGTACATTTCACCTGCCAGGCCGCTCCACAGGACCGCGAGAACCCGTTAATGAATTAAAATAAGATAGATAAGTGGTATAATAATGTTGAGAGTAGATAAAACGCATGAACCCATCCATTTCAGGCTACTGCGATTAATTCTGCATGGTGAGCACAGGCGAGAGCCTCCCCCTCCGCGGCGCAGCACAGTTCGGTGAGGTGCTCTGTTTAGGCGCGCATTCCTCAGCTATTCATATGACTCGGTCAGTAGGCCGCCTTGAGAGAACCCCAGGGTTGTCCATACCACGCTCTATTTTCATCACTGCAGCCACTTTACGTGGATGCATTCCCAGAGGTGGGAGGCCGTCGCCCGTGGCCACCAAGCCTAGCGCGTTAGAGTTTACAGTTTACATTGGTTTTTATCGGTTGTTTTTCTTATTCTTCTACTGACTCTAGGTAAAGTGGGCCGGCAGGGCAGGACAGGGCAAGATGGGAGTAACGAAGATAATATAAAACTAGAGTAAGATGATATTAGAGACAAAGGTTTATGGAAACAAGCACACTTAAATATGTAATTCATTCATTGTGTGGACCCATTCCTATTTGCGGTGTTCTCTCCCCTTGTCGCGCTCCACTGTTGAATCGATCCGTTCTTGTTCGCGATCAAACATACTGCATTCAACAATCACATTTTCGCAGAAACAGTCCCCTTGCAGAGAGAATTCGGGGCGCAATATTTATCTATTGAGATTTTTACTTTTTCCAGGTTTACTTTGCATTCTGTAAAAGGGGACTTGCCATCTATTTCCATCCCACCTAATGTAAGGAGATGGATTGTGGTAGATGGTAAATAGTAAGTAGTGATGGTGTTGAAAGCTGAGTAATTATCGCGCCAATGACACTTCTTTCTACGTATGATGACCGAGAGAGAGAGGTGGACAGTGTTTAGCTTGTTTGTTTTGGAAGCGGAAGGGAGTTCATGTACGGTATTAGTTTAAAATTTGGCGGGCAATTTTGGCAATTTTTCTGAGGTTACCTATATCTAGTCTAAAGTGGTGATTTGTAATAAATAATAAACTATGAGTGATAGTAACGGAAGCTGGTTGATTGTCTCGCGAAAAACACATTTTTTACGTATAAAAGACCAAGAGCAAGGACTCGTTCGCGAAAATTGCACGAGGCAAACAGTGTACGGACGCTCGACGCTAGTCCATAGGCTAGAGAGAGATAGCACTATACCTGTCAAATCTAGCTGTCAAGGTATTTTAGCTGTCAGAAGTGAGAAGATAAATCGGTGTTAAAGAATGGATCAAGCGTATTAGGGGGATAAGAATGAGAGATATAAAGCATAGTGAGGGGGAAGAGATTTGATATGGTGGGGAACTAATTTGTTTTGAAGGCGGTAAGGAGTTTATGCATAGTATTAATTTCAATTTGGCGGGCAATTCCCACCATCTTGCAGAGGTTCCCTATATCTAGTCTAAAGTCGTAAATTGTAATGAATAATAAATTATGAGTGATAGTAACGGAAGCTGGTTAATTGTCACGCGAAGAACACATTTTTCACGTATAAAAGACCAAGAGAAAGGAGTCGTTCGCGAAAATTGCACGAGGTAAACAGTGTACGGACGCTCGACGCTAGTCCATAGGCTAGAGAGAGATTGCACTATACCTGTCAAATCTAGCTCTCAAGGCATTTTAGCTGTCAGAAGTGAGAAGATGAATCGGTGTTAAAGAATGGATCAAGCGTATTAGGGGGATAAGAATGAGAGATATAGAGCATAGTGAAAGAGACAGCGCGATGCCTGTCAGCACTCTAAACCGTGGTTTTATGAGATATTAGGCTTATTAATCACTAACGAAACATACGTACATGATCTGGATAACACCCCCTTTGTGATTTAGTAGCATTTTGCATGAGAAATTAGTAATTTTTGCCGTGAATAACCAAAATTAACATGGCAGCACCCGAGACACACGCGACCTGTCAGAATCAAAAACACACAATTTTTGCCCACGATACACAATCAATTATTACAAAATCACTTGTACACATACTTGACAACAGCTCAATCGATTTTTAACACAGGTTTTGTAAAGTTATTAAATTGACACCGAAGTTCAAACATTATTGCACCGATGCAAGGATCACCGAACTGACAGCTAAATCACTTTTTCATGGATAACATCTATGAACACACATTTTTACTTACAAATACACGCATACGAATAAGTCACAACGCTAATATGAACTGCAGCGCTATTTCCAACAAAAAGCAAGGAGTTTTTCACGTAAATTACTCGAGATACACGCACGCTGAGCCCACGTGGACCATGCACTAGAAAGAGACAGAGCGATGCCTGTCTGCACTATAAACCGTAATATTATGAGATATTGAACTTATTAATCATTTAAAATGGATGTAATTATGTTACTGCGGTAGTTTTTAGTTTTTTTAGGAGTGAGTTCAGTTCAGATTCGCGGATTGCCTAATTAGTTTCGAGTGCGAGAGGGAAAACTACACGGAGAGTTGATTTTAAAAGTCGCGGGCAACTCCTGCCATCTGTCAAGGTACCCTAGCTTAGTGTCAGGATGTCAGACCCGTGCGCTAGAAAGGGACAGCACGATGCCTGTCAGCACTATAAACCGTAATTTTAGGAGAAAATGAACTTATTAATCATTTATAAAATATGCGTACACGACCGGAATAGCACCCCCTTTGTTATTTAATAGCAATTTGCACGAAAAATTAGAAATTTACGGTGTGAATAACAAAATGAGCCTGGCCACTGAGTACACACGCGACATGTCAGAATCGAAAACACACAATTTTTGCCCACGATCCACATTCAATTATTACAAAATCACTTGTACACATACTTGACAACAGCTCAATCGATTTTTAACACAGGTTTTGTAAAGTTATTAAATTGACACTGAAGTTCAAACATTATTGCACCGATGCAAGGATCACCGAACTGACAGCTAAATCACTTTTTCACGGATAACATCTATGAACACACATTTTTACTTACAAATACACGCATACGAATAAGTCACAACGCTAATATGAACTGCAGCGCTATTTCCAACAGAAAGCAAAGAATTTTTCAAGTAAATTACTCGAGATACACGCACGCTGGGCCCACATGGACCATGCACGAGAAAGAGACAGAGCGATGTCTGTCTGCACTTTAAACCGTAATATTATGAGATATTGAACTTATTAATCATTTAAAATGGATGGAATTATGTTACTTCAGTAATTTTTAGATTTTTAGGAGTGAATTTAGTTCAGATTGGCGGATTGCCTAATTAGTTTCCAGTGCGAGAGGGAAAACTGCACAGAGAGTTAATTATTTTTTTTTTAAAGGCGCGGGCAATTCCTGCCATCTATCAAGGTACTCTAGCTTAGTGTCAGGATGACGTGCTATCTCTTTCTATCCTGAGAGCTTTATGAGATCCTATTTGGTAACGTGACCAATTCTGAGCGAAGATGTGAGTGATAACTCGGTTATAAGGAGGATATAGAGTTTAATGTGTAAGTCGGTAGTATTTTAATCGGAATTTTCTATGAGTAAGTGAGAAAATGGAGCGACATTGGCGGTGGGTACGTTATATCCACATGCAAAATGGCCGCCACAGCCCCCATCATGTTGGGGCT
>CAKNYM010040675.1:518-16689 GCA_932195095.1 Andricus curvator
TGATAGGTGCTCTCGGAGGTGCGAAACTATCACTGGTTCGTAACCTTAAAGCCATACCCGCGTGCCAAAAATATGCCAAGGCACTTGCGAGATGGATGCAGAAAGGTGTGATTTACCGCGGTGCTACTGGGGGCTATTGACATTTTTTGGATGGCAGTTGCTCTTAGTGGGACCATGCGGTGGTTGTTTAACTTTATTTTTAAATTATATAATATATATATATATATATATATATATATATAATAATGAGCCTCGGTGGCTCAGTTGGTTAGACGCTCGGACTTCACCTTAGAGGTACGGGGTTCGAACCCTGAGTCGGTACCTCTTCAAATTTTTCTATGGACCTTTACCGAAGTTCTGGTGGTTCGGATACCACCTTAAGCTGTAGGTCCCTCCAACATGCACTTGATTGCAACTCAGTCCGTGAATGATGGGGTAAAACCCAGGCTTTGCCCAATATGTCAAGGCACACGCTCTTATCAGATCACTTGATTGCATTACAATAATGCGTCCGTGACTGATAATATATACCGAGACAACCCCGTGCATACTATTCAAAAAATAGAAAAATCCAACTCTAACCAAAAATGCCTTCGACATATTGGGCTGTAACCATCTTAAGCCTGAGACATTAATTTATATAATATATTATATTATATTATTATTATATTATATATATAATATAATAATAATAAATATGATATATATATATACAATATCCGACGTCGGATAATTACAGTTGTCAATTGTTTGCAACGCTTTTATTCAACTTCAAATAAAAAATATTCCTGGGATTTACTGTGAGAAAAAAAAGGATAGAAACAGAATATTTGTACTAGCTATTAAGATATTAGTATTTAAATGTCTGAAAGCGGAATCTAACGATGTAATTCTTTTGTTGATTATGATTAATAATAATAAAAAATCTGCCCGCCGCGCGGGCACATTCTCATCGCGCGCGCCTCGCGACGCTCGCAAGTTTGAGCGCGCCTAGGACGCGCGATTGTTGGTTCTCGCGCTTCGCGCTCGATAGTATATTTACCTGGCGCTACGCGCTCGGTCTTTGTAGTTTCCCCACATTTGTGCACAGACTTTTTAAAATTAAAGGTCAAAGCATCGACAACTGTAATTTGGTAATTGTGAATTCTCTTTTGTTAAAGCTCCTTCGGTTTTAACCAACACATTCCCATCATGTGTCTCGTGTTTCGCACTTGATTTTGTCCAAAATTTGAACTTTTCTACATTATATTCAACACTTTTATATAAAATGTATATTAAATTTATTTCTGTACCACGGCCTGGGATTGCTTATTCAGATATTGCAAAATCAAATACAAACTTTATTTATCATGATTACTTTAATATTTGTTTCTTATTTTGCATTGAATTTTATTCTCAGCTACCCTGAAAAATGTATCATTTCGATCAATTTATATTATTACAATTCATAATATGCATTGGCGTTAAAATATACGTATTTTCATTGTCTTGTTTTTGTAATTGAAAGAAAGTGCGCATCCTATAAGAAACAAACAATTTTGTTATTAAACATTTTATTGCAACTTGTGTCGTTTTTCCATAAATTTAATTTGTTTATTTTCAATGTTATTTTTTATGATTCAGACTAAAAATACGCATCCTAGCGTGAAGTGGTTCTGAGCTTTGTAGATATAATTTATGCTAAAAATTTTGTTGCATAAAACGTTATTGAAGCTTGTGTCTTTTTTCCAAAAAGTTAATTTTTTATTTTTAGTATATTTTTATAACAAGATTTTATAACAAATTTGTAGATCTTATTTGGTTGAATAACTTTTGTCTTTTCATTTTTTTTTCGTGTCTCCCGTGTCGTTTTTCCACAAATTTAATTTTTTTATTTTTAAACTTATTTTTTACGAATAAAAGAAAATCTACTCGTCCTATCTAAAGATTACCCTTAGCAGATTTGTAGCTTTTTTTGGTTGAACAACTTTTGTCTTATTATTATTATTATTTCTTTTTCGTAGCTTTTGTCGTTTGTCCACATTTTTTTTTCATTTTTAATGTTTTTTTTTTAAGAATAAAACAAAAACTACGTGTGCTATAAAAATGTGATCAATAACAAAGGAGACCTTTTTTGGGTGCATAATTTTTGTGGATTCATATATTTTCGTATCCTCCATAGTTTGACGGTAAAATGGAATTTTTTATTTTTCATTATTTTTTGTGCGATCAAAATTGGAATTTTCGGTTTTCACGAAAAATCAAAAAGTTGTTATGATAATCTTGTAGGGCTTGTAAAAAAAACGTTTTTGTTCTCGTGAATTTTTTTCATATCGTGCGTTTTTTGGCTTAAAATGTTAATTTTTGTTTGTTTTTTCTGGAAATGCTACAACTCTGTTAATTTTCTTTTTATCGAGAAAAGTCGTGAGGATAAATTGTTCTAGTTTTCGAGTAATAATACTAGCTGTACATAGAATTTTTAAATCTTGAAGAAAAGTGGTCTCAAAAATTTTGAAAATGCTCGAACTTTTTGATTTTCATCCAACATGGTTGGCTAATGAACTTGACCTTCAGTTTAGGACACTTAAATAGTAGACCAAAGGCCAATATAACAGATTAATTTTTTCATAAACTATCGTGCTCACAGACGGACAGACATACAAAAAATACATACAGACATACAGATTCATAAAAACCTTGGTGAAAATCTGTTTTCCGGGTTCAGAGCGTCTCGAAACGTGGACATTCGACGGAATCGGAGGGGGTTTTTTTTTTGTTTTTTTTTCACATCCAAAAATAAGTTGCTTCATATTAATTATGCACAGTACGTAATTCTATTTACCATCAGAGTTATTGAGTATCAAATTATTGAAAGAAATTTGTGAAATTTTTTATTAATAGGAAAAACAATAATCTTTTAATTTGAGCGTTATGAAAGTACTTGTAGTAATTTGAAAACTTTTACAAAATTGCAATTTGTAAATTTTTAAATTGTAAAATTATAAACTGATTTGAAATATATATTTTTAATAACTTTCTTGTAATAAATGTACGTTAATGCGAAATACGAAAATCCATAACACAGTAAAGGTCATATATTTTATTAGATGCTATGATACTGTCAAAAATATTTTTATTACGAAGAAATAGACCAAATGATCGAAAATTAACTATAACATCTTGAACACGTTATATTTTTTATCTAACAAATGAGAACTGTCAGGGATATTAAAGAATAGGTTAAATTATCGGTTGCGATCCTGTCCAACACGTACCACAAAATATTGTCCCAAACATAAAAATAAAAAATTTTTACTTTCAGACCTGCAAAACTTATTTTTATAATATTTAGGTAATCAAGAATTCCTTTCATGTTGAAACTTTTGAAAAGGTTCACTGGAATCGAAAGCAGCATATTTAAACAGAAAATTAAAGCTTTATACTTGATTTTTACATTCTCATTCTAATACCCCTGTATAAAACTAAAGTTTTATGCAGGGGTATGTCACGCCACGCGTAAATTTCGTGTCTGCGGCGGGAAGGGCAAATAGTGGCGCTGCGATCGTCACTCGATACATTTGACTTGGAAACACTGCAAGGCAAACTAATTTTATTATTCTTTATAAATTTCTAACTGTTTCCTAAATTTCTCAAAACAAATATACAATCTAAATTCTTTAACTCCTCGGACCAGCAAGACCCTAGTAGGCTCAGTGAGTTTTCCAGGTATATTTATTATTTGATATTGAATATAAGGTTACCTTTTTAGGGAGCAAAATTTCGGTATTTGAACATTTATTTCTAAATCATTATAACTCCTAACGACCTCGTTTCTCGCCTCAACATTTTTTATATTCGAACAAAAAAATCAGAAACTGGTTGATTTATTTTGGACAAAAATAATTATTAAATTTTTTACTCGATATTTGCATGGAAAAATTAATTTTGAAAACAGAAAAACTTGGAGGCAAGAGACGAGGTTGATATAATATATAATTTTGATTTGTTTCATACAATTCTTATATCAAACAAATGAAAATTATATTGAATAATATTTCACACTATGTATAAACTATATATAATTTTTCCACCTGGGGTTGCCGTATAATCCATTCTTTTTTTGATTAAAAATATATAATCAATACCAAGTTTTTAGGTACTTTATAGGTTTTGTAGGAATTATTATTCTGTACGGTTTATTATGCAAAATAAATAAAATCAGGTTAAATTGTGTAAAAATGAGTATATGTTAAAATAAAACGTTACAAATTTGCCGTAATGATTACAAATCGTAAAATTTAAAGAATTTTCAATTTTAAATCTTCAAAATTGTAGAATTTTAGATTGTAAATCATTAAAATTTAAAAGTTTCTAATTATCTTTTGACTATAAAAATCGGGACGACTGAAAAAATCCCGAAAAATAAAATTCCCGAATTGGAAAATTTCCGAATAATAAAATTTCCGAATAATAAAATTCCCGAATAATAAAATTCACGAATAATGAAATTCCAGATAGTTTATAATGTTGCCGAATTTGAAAATTCACAAATAAGAAAATTCCCGACCGATAATAAAATTATATTACAAATAAAAATTTGGTTAATTATAAATAAATTTAAATTATTTATATTCGGGAATTTTCTAGTTTGGATATTCTATAATTCCACAATTTTCTATCGGGAATTTTATTGTTCGAGAATGTTCAAATTCGGTAATATCATAAACTGTTGGGGAATTTTCCAATCCGGGAATTTTATTATTTGGAAATTTTATTATTCGGGAATTTTATTATTTGGGAATTTTCCCATTCAGGAATTTTAAAGTGTCGGGAATTTTATTTTTCCGGATTTCTCAGTCGTCCCTAAAAATCATCAAAATTTGAGAATTTTTATTTACACATCTTTAAACTTGAGAACTTCTCAATTGTAAATCTTTAAAATTGAACTATTCCAACAACAAAATGTTCAAAAGCAAATACCTTCAACATATATCTGGAAAATGGGGTTGTTGCATATTTTCAAATAATTTTTTTTCCTAGTAAAATTAAAAGAACACCAAAAAAATAATGTAACTACGGAAGGAAAGTTTTTTAAAATCAAGTTTAAATATTTTTTTTAATGTTTAAAAAGTATATTTTTTGAATTTTTGCGGGAAGTACTTTGTAGGAAGTACTTTATTCTGATTAGCGCGGTTGTCCGGTTGGTGATGGAATATAATATGGCCGCTAGCGACTGAATGGGTAAACAGCAGCCCCCTGGCACTTTCATGGTGGCCTGTATTATAAAAGTTGGCTGAAAGGTGGATCACGGCCACCAGGCGAAATCGTGGCGCTGATTACCTATAGGGCCAACTTTCTTTAAAATACATGGCAAAAATGCAAATATTTATGTTTTTTTAAAATCTGAACCGCTTTTTCATATTTTTTTAATGGAAAAAAGAAGTTAAATGTTTTTGGCATATACTAGTATAAAATATATAACGAAAAAAGTGAAATATATTAAGTTTCTAAGTGATTAAATGTGTGAAAGCAATACGAAAAATTTTTCCAAGATAATACATTTAATATAATAAATTTAAACAAAGTAATAACAATAAAATTGTTATTAATTAAATAATTAATTAATTTAGGAACTTTAGTATCACGATTTTAAATTAAAAGGTTTTTTGCGTCGTAAAAATTCATGTACCTAATTTAATATTAAAACATTTTATTTTAAAACAGTATAAAGTAACTTACCAAATTATTTTGCAATTATACAAATCTTATATGTAATATAACATTTCAATAAATAAAATGAATGCAACAAGCATTTCAAAAAATTATAACTTTCTACCGCTTTCTGTAAAACACAACAGTAATAATATGTAATTTTATGTACAAAAAAACGTTTATATTTTCTTTAGATTAGTTAAATTCTTCAAATTAGTTAAATTTTCAACAATTAAATTAGTTAAATTTTCAAAAGGTTTTTCAGGCTTTTCGTCTCGTCCCAAATGGAGTATTGGTACGGCTCCTTCTCGAAGTCGCGGCCTTTTATACGGAGTCTACAAAAAATAGTTTATTAAAATTTATTTATTCAATATTAAAATTTTGTTAATAATAAAAAAAATATTTTTACCACAAATAATTATAGCACGTTCTCAAATTTAAATAATTGCCAATATAAAATAGTATGCCAAGAGAATATGATGAATTATTGATACTCATATACAAATTATTTGCATTATTTTTTGAAATTTTACAAATTGTAAATAGAAAATATATTTTTTGGAGCTAAAAATATTATTATTTAGTTCTTTAAATTATTTTTTTTAAACTATTAATTTTATTCCACGAATTCATGATTAAACTCTGGCGGAATTTGTATTTCAAAGTAAATAATAAAAAAAAGCAATATATACACAAAGGAAAATAAATACGATAATTAAATTCATACAATAACGTACCGTTCCTAAAACAGTTCCGCCAGGACCAGTAATTGTTCTTTCGCGGATGATGTCACTTTCTGCAAAATGTCTCTCACAAACCGCTTGACCTTCTTTGACTCTAATGTCATCTCTCAAAATTGCTTTTTGCCATTTTTTGATTGACACTTTGTCTTTTGGCACATAAAAAAACCGTTGAGTTTGCTCCTCCGAACTCCGTTTCTTTTTGTAACCAGAATCACAGTTCACTGCAAAACACTTCACCATGTTTAATGTTTTTTCAATTAATTATATATCACTGATCATTTTCAGCAAAAAAAAAAAAACGAAAGAAGGACTAATAAACTACCATAAAATATAATAAAACTTCGAATGTTGACAATTTTGCCATGTATTTTCAAGAAAGCCGGCCCTATAGGTAATCAGCGCTACGCTCGGGCAATTTGAGTACTAACGCGCAGGGCAGTCAAATGTGTGCCCATTTTTAGCTTTGAGTGCCAGGGAGCTGGTAAACAGTAAACATAACCTATTGTAAAAGATATTCAAATTGAGGTTATCTTTGGAAACATTTCATTCTCACGCACTTGAATGATATTATTCATTACTATTTTTTTTAAGGTTTTATATTTTAAGCAAAATTGTATTGCTTTTCGCCAATTATAAGTAAATAAATATCTCTGTTAGAAATTGTAAATTGAATTTTCGCAAGATCAATAGATCATTATTCTGATTGGTTACGCGCTTTTTGGGAAGTGACGTTTCAAGGTCACAGAGATTTTGAAGTTGTCCTACCTTGTTTGGTAATGTGGCGCGTTTCGATTTCAATTCATAATTATTGAATAAAAAACAAATTATGAGGAAAAATGAGTAAAATTTAATAAAAATAAGATGAATATATTTACGTTTAATATTATTAACATATTTGAGGGATTATACCTGCCGAAATTTCAAGAAAAAATGTTTTTTTAACAGTGCAGAATGTCTCACAATAATTTATGGGTTATGTCCAGGTTATGTCTGCTGAAACGTCAAGAAAAAAAATTTTTGTTAACAGTGCAGAATGACTCACCAATATGAAAAATAATATAATAAAGGATATATTTAAATAATTATCAATGGGGAAACTTTTTAAACAATTCTTTATATTAATCTATAATATTCTACTCGGTGGGTTTCCTATCACCACTACGTAGCGCGTCCTCAGGTTGCGGATAGAGGAACGGCCCGTAAGGCTGAACAGCCCCCAAGGTTAACTGCGAATACAAGAATAAGCAGTCGCGGACAGCCGATAGGAGCCAGTCGTAGGTGTGGTGAATCTAGCACTGGTAAAAAATAGGTACACGACAACCATGGCTTGGGGGGACCCACCCATTCGCGTTCATACACAATGGGTGGGTTCTGGCAAGCCAAGGTGCAGCGTGTACCCACCTAGAAACTATACCCGAACCAAAACTAAAAATCTTGTAAGGGAAAAATCCTGCTGCCCATTGGACACTGCAGCGATGACACTGCCCGCAAGGGATGTGTGGAATGATTCGCCTGCATAGGGCCAAAGGGGTATTGATGCCAGTAGGCGCGCTGCCTTGCAGGGGGACGTTAGGGTACGAGGATGAAACTGTAATGTGTCTGACGACAAGTTGACATGGTCCTTGTCAGAGTCGGAAAGCTCCCATACTTAGACCTAGGGAGGTATGGGGGTTATCACTCCTGGGACAGTGGACTCACCTACGATCGGAATAGGATCCTAACGTGCGGATTATCTTGAAACTACCATGGCTAACTTGCAAAAACAAAAAACTACAGTTAAAGATCTAAGGGTGGGAACTCTAAACGCGCGTAGTCTAAAAACTGGCCGATTTAGCGAACTCATTAAGATAGCAATTGATTACAAAACTGACGTAATAGCACTTCAAGAAACCTGCTGGTCGGGCGATTTCGCGTCAATTTCTAGGGATGACTATACTTTGCACTGGGGAGGAGCTAAGGGGCAAAGACTGGGGACTGGTTTTCTTATTAATAAACGAATTTCGCAAGCACTTATCGACATGCAATTCATTAACGACCGGTTATCATACATTGTACTAAAGGGTAATTTCAGCAAACACGTATTAATCAATGTGAACTGCCCCACCGAGGACAAAGACGAAGACACTAAAGATCTTTTTTATGAAACAATCGAGCAGGTTTTTGACAAGTTCTCAACGTTTGACGCAAAAATAGTATTGGGGGATTTCAACGCGAAAATTGGAAAAGAACCAATGTATAGGCCTACAATAGGATCAGAAAGTTTGCATGACGTCAGTAATGATAATGGAACCAGAGTAATAAACTTTGCAGCTTCAAAGAACCTCGTTGTCAAAAGCACATATTTCAAGCATAAAAATATACATAAGGCCACCTGGACATCACCAGATGGTAAGACTCACAATCAGATTGATCACGTTCTAATAGACAGAAGACGTCATACAAACATTCTCGATATAAGATCGTATAGGGGAGCGGATTTAAATTCAGACCATTTTCTCGTGATAGTAAAACTAAGATCTAGGCTAGCGTTAAGTAAGAAAACAAGCCGCACAGAGCCAACAGTTCGTTTCAATATAGATAAGTTCAAAACAGCAACAGAAACATTAAATTATCAAGTTGAGATTTCTAATAGTTTCGACGCTCTCCAAGAACAGAGAGACGATAACAATAATCACGAGGAGGACCCGGAAACCCTGTGGAGCAATACGAAAAAGGCGATAAAGGCAGCCGCGAAACTTACGATAGGTTTTAAGAAAGTAGCCAAAAGCAAACCATGGTTTGACGAAGAGTGCAAACTCTGGTTTGAGAAACGTCGGAAGGCCAGACTAAGTAGTTTACAAAATAAGTGCGATCAAACACATAAGAAATATCTCGAGATTAGCAAAAGTACAAATAGGCTCTATAGATCCAAGAAAAGGGAGTGGGAAAAGAATAAAATACTAGCAATAGAAGCGCATAATAAACAAAATAACCCGCGTGAGATGTACAGGGGAATCAATTCTATAAGGAAAGGCTTTCAAAGTAGAACGGAAGTAATGAGGGACGAAAATGGCAATCTAGTAGCCGATGCGACAGAGAGACTGAATTTATGGAAAGATTATTTCGATAAACTATTAAATGTACGCGAAGCCCCCGTTGAAGGTAATCTCGGCGAAATCCACACTGCTGATCTATTAATTAACGATCCTACTGATATAGAAATAGAAATGGCCATAAAGAAGTTGAAAAATAACAAAGCCGCGGGCATCGATGACCTACCGTCAGAACTGATAAAAAATGGAGGCCCTTGCCTCACAAGGCAAATTTGTAAATTGATACGCGCAGTTTGGAAAACAGAACGCATGCCGGAAGAATGGAATACCTCTATCATTATTCCCATCTTTAAAAAAGGCGATAAAACTAACTGTAACAACTATCGGGGAATTTCACTTGTGCCCTCGTGCTACAAGATCCTGTCTAATGTTATCCTAAGTAGACTAACTCCTTTTGCCGAGGAAATCATTGGGGATTACCAGTGTGGATTCCGCCGAAACCGATCTACAAGCGATCAAATGTTTACAATTAGACAACTGTTAGAAAAGAAATGGGAATTTAAAGAAGCAGTACATCAGCTATTTATCGATTTTAAAAAAGCTTACGACTCTATCATACGCGCGCGAATGTACTGGATCCTAGAGTTCTTGGGTGTGCCAAGAAAATTGGTTAGACTTATCGAAATCTGCTTAAGCGGCAGTAAGGGTAGAATACGCGTAAACGGTAGTTTATCTGAAGAGTTTTCGATCCGCGATGGCCTGAAACAGGGCGATGCACTTTCGTGCGTCCTTTTTAACTTAGTTTTAGAATACGTGGTTAGGCAAGTGCAGGCGAATCCGACCGGTGCTACCCTCAATGGGGTAATACAAATTCTTGGATATGCGGATGATCTCGACGTACTAGGGGATGATAAAGAAACGGTAGCTAAAAATGCAGAAATCTTGATCGCAAAAGCCAAAGAGATTGGCTTGGAAGTTAGCGAATCGAAGACAAAATATATGACCGTCGTCAGGTCCGGACAAAGTAATCAAGACGGGGATCTAATGGCCGGAAATATGAAATTCGAAAGGGTTAACGAGTTTAAATACCTCGGGTCTATTATAACTAGCGAAAATAAGATTAAAACGGAAATCAATGCGCGGCTACACGCTGGCAATGGGTGCTATTATGCAGCAAACACGCTACTAAAATCGCGATCGCTATCTAGGAACATCAAAGTAAGAATTTACAAAACGATAATAATGCCGGTCGTCATGTACGGGTGTGAAACGTGGGCGCTGACGAAAGGAGAAGAGAATAGGTTTAGAGTTTTCGAGAATAAAGTACTTAGAAAAATCTATGGTCCAAAAAGGGACGAAGAGACCGGCGAGTGGAGAAAACTGCATAATGATGAGCTGCACGCTCTCTACGGGTCAGCAAATATTAATAGAGTAATGAAAGCGCGTAAATTAAGATGGGCGGGGCATGTAGCAAGAATGGGCAATGAAAGAACAGTAGCGCAAGTTTTAAGAGGGAGACCGACTGGTAAGAGACCCCTAGGCAGACCGAGAAACAGATGGGAGAAAAATGTAAGGGATGCTCTAAAAGAACTAGGACATGATTACTTAAACTGGATGGAGAATGCACAAGACAGAGATATGTGGCGGTCTCGGGTAGATGAGGCAATGAACTTTCGAGTTCGAACTGCTAATCTATAATAATAATAATAATCTATAATATTAAGACAAGGTACAACCCGAATGCGCCATATTAGCCGCATGTGAATAGTATTTAATAACGATTTTTTACATAAAGTTTATGAATTTTACTCAAAATGTTAAACTTTAAAGCATTCAAGAAACTCGGAACAGTATATTTCCAAAAAATTTTATAAGTTTACACGAAACTTCTGTAATTTTTTACTTGTTTTTAGCTACTCTGACAATACAAGCGAAAACACCAAAACTAACTTTTCGTCATAAAAATCAGGCAATGAATTTAATTATCCTAATTTTTTAATAATGTAACTTTGAAAACATATATACATGTAACGAAACTACATCCAGAAGCAGAAAATGCGTTAATATTCGAAAACTCAAACGCGCCACATTAGCCGCCGCGCCGCATTCGCCGCCGCTCCCCTATTCATAAAAAACAGCATTGAAAATAGAAAAATCAAATTTTCAGACGAATAACACGAGCTACGAAAAAAATGACAGAAACAAAATTTGCTCATCCAAGGAAGAGGCACAAATTTGTTGTGAATCATGTTTCGATAGGATGCGTAGTTTTTGTTTTATTCGTGAAAATAACATTGCCAGTAAAAAAAATCAAATTTTTGAAAAAACAATGCAAGGTACGAAAACAGATAAATGAACAAAAATTGTGCATTCAAAAAGGATTTCCAAACTTGTAATCAATTTCCGTTGTAAGAATATATACAAAATGAAAAAAATTAACTTTTTTGAAAAACGGCACAAGCTAAAATAAAATTTTAACTAATAAAATTTGTCGCCTGAATTATATCATTATTTTTCATTTGAAACCAAATACAAATTTAGTAATTTGTATATGAAGAACATATAACACGAAGCACAAAGTGCGCGATCAGTGTATTTCGGAACGCGAAGCGCGACAACCAAATCGCGCGCCGTAAGTGCGCTAAACTTTCTTGTTTTTATCATACGGTGCACAGAACCGAGCGTGGAACGCAAGGGTCAAATGATTTTCAAATCAAATCTCGAGCGCGAGTGTCTGGATGAGAATGTCTTCCTTAAGGTCGATAGTACCTTGAGTAAATAAAGTTCCTTTTCAGTCTAAAATAAAAACAAATTTAACAATCACTTAATATGTAGAGGTTTTGATAATAAATTTTATAATATTTGCAAACAAACTTTTTCTTTTCATCGAAGTCGAACACGAAGTTCAAAAATCTAGAGGAACCGAGCGTAAAGCGCAATATAGATACGCCCGAGCGCCTAGCGCGAGGTGAATACATAATCGAGCGCGAAGCGCGAGATTCAACAGTCGCGCGCCCCAGGCGCGCTCAAACTTGCGAGCCGCGCGCACAGCGCGCGATGAGAATGTGCCCGCGAAGCGGGCACGATGATTTTTAGCGGGACGATGATTTTTATTTTTAAATTGACTTGTCCCAGAGGTACTGTTGTCCCAAACGAACCGACTCTATCCTATGTTTCGTCAAATAAAACCTAGGTCAAAGGATACCTCAGAAGTAAGAGGTAAAAGTAAGAAAAATTACTGATAAAATTTTAACTAATAATAATAATTACAATTTACGATGAAAATTACCACTGAATTTTGAAACTAATACCTCAATTCCCGGGGAAAAATTGTTTGAACTGAAAATAAAAGTATTGGCTTCTCTCTAAATGGTATTGAAGCACTTCGATTTTCTACTGTCTTTAATTGAAAAACTTAAACTAGCAAAAATAAAAAATAGCGAAAATTATACTAAAGCATTATTGTCACTACGTGACTACGAAATCACAGTAGAGTATATCGGAAGTTACGCGATTCAAGAGAAGAGTGCTGTCATGCTTCCGTAAGTTTACAAAGAAACGGCGGTATTACTTCAAACGCATCTCAAGAAAATGATATGTAACTCACGCTAGAGCCACTAAAAATAAGTGCGCCGAGTGGGGATACTTTCATTCATCGAAACTTTTTACTCAATGGATGCAAATATGTATGTGTAGCTCGCACACACACCCATACGCTTACTATAAATATGTACGTATTTCAACCGACGCACAAATTCCGGTTCAGGTCGACAGTAATGAAATACGATTTCCTGGCCTCTAAAATAGTACTCAAATAAATTAATTTTTAGAACACAAGCATTTTAAGCTATGTGTATCCAAATTAGTTAGTGTATCCTAATTACGAGTAGATTGTGAAGTTGGGAATTTTAACACAGGTTTGTCCCAACATTCACGGAAATTTAGTCATTATTTTGATTTTAAAAATATTAAAATATTAGCTACTAAAAAAAATACTTATAAACGACGTATTATTGAGTCCATTTTTATAAACAAATTTCGCAATATTTCTGTTAACTTACATACTGAAATTCTAAACGTTAATAAAATTTATCAAAGTATTTTAAAATAATGTCACATTTTTTTTAGTTGAAATAATTTTTTCTCACATTTAAATTTAAATTCAGTTTCTCGCGTTTCCTCATCAGTGGTTTCAATGAAAACTCGTCTATGTCAACGCTCATTACGCATACTGTCTTATTGTATCTCCATATTGTCAATTTCTGTTCGTCCTTCCTAAACATTATAAAGATCTCTTTTTCTGTATTTTAAGATGTCGTTTTTAAACTGAATGAAGTCTCTTTAATTTTTTTGAGACTTCTATAACAATTTTAATGTTTTCTAAATTTTTGACTCAAATTTTGACTTGAATACTCCAAAATTGACATTGGTTTCTATTTTCCTTTGTTTAATATTACTAATTTGAAATATTATTGTATTTAGGTTTTAAATACCTTTTGAAAAAGGCACGCAATTGTACCGAAACGTACGTAAAGGATGGAGAAAGGAGTTTTTTGATTAATAAATTCTGAGTTGAAAAAATGTTTTTGGCTCAATTTTTATTTAATTTTATGTGGACCGTAAGACATAACAAATTTACAATTTAAAATTCTTGTACCCTAATTAATATTTTTAATTTTAAAATGAACACTTTATTTTATTTCGTAGATTTGGAAAAAAATGTTAAAGACTTTTCATCCTAAACAGTTTAGTATAAAAAAACATTTCTATTTCTATTAAAAAAATGTAAATATGATATATATATATATATATATATATATATATATATATATATATATAATGAAAAATTATTTTTATTATTATTAATTTTAGGAAATCTTCCATCGCCTATATGACCCTCTACGTAACTCTATACCGGCCATGAGGGCTCTTTTAAGGCGGACGCCTCAACACACACACACACACACACAGATACGCATAACGATTAGCACCTGCGAATTATACTCATCTACAACGACGCGAAACCACTACAACGCGAAAATTTTTCCATTCCTTTGGAGTCGAAACGAAGGGCCTATGACAAAGAAACCGGACGCGTCCTCAGGTTGCGGATAGAGGGTCCCTGTACCAAGGGTTTCTGCTGAATATGGTTACAATAATTAATGAGCCGTCGTGGAAAGTTGTCCAGGCATGGTCCCGGAGGAATAACCCCCAAGCGGTGGCGTAACAACTGTGCCGAAAGCTGAATGGCACCTGGGTAAGGTGTCTTAAACGGTGACTCTGGGATACGGGGCGACCTCTCAGAGTATGCAGCCTTATCTTTGCATGCGGGGCTCTACAAGGACGGACGAACCCATTCCCTAGCTGCTCTTAGGAACAAGAATGACACCACCAAACCACAAAAAAGTTGTAGATGCGGTTCGAAACGATCAAACGAGCAGAGCACCCGACAATGGGTCTAGACCTAGAGTCCGGGTTGCTGAAAATAATTTAGATGGAAACACGATGACGAACCGGCGAAACGCCCACATTGATTGGACAAATCAACTGCATGAACATGCCCCAGACGAAGAGGAGGAAGCGAGCTTAAGACCAACCGCGAAAAGCAGGCACCTCCTGAGAGATGATGGCGATTTTAGGACAAGAAGGAACATTAACATCCAGGTTCCTCCTAAGCCTCAAGACCTGGCTGAAATAGATACCTCCCTTCACTCACATCAGACGCTTACATCAACTGAACAAGAATATTGGATGGGCAAGACAGAATGCGCCCCGTGTTCAGTGTGTGATTGCCTACATAACATCGGGTAGACCCTTCACTGAATGCGATCGAAAGTTCGCCCAAGAACTGAGGATCTACCATCACACAATGAACAAGTCAAAGCTGCTAACAATCAGACAGCATATTGTTGACAAAATACGGGTCTTATCTGACGCAAGCAGGAGAGATGGGTCGGGGAGAATCAACAGTTTATCGCTGACCCATCGCGCCTTTTCAACGATCTCCCTGTTTCTGTCAAAAATCCACTCAAGCCCAACGAGGTAGAAACTTTTTGGATATCCGCGTGTCCACTCACGCGGGAACGACGTATCTCCACCGATATAATGTGGCCAGAGAGTGATTTATTACCATCTTTGTCGCTCTTACGGTTTTGGCCACAACCTTACCCTGCCGATCGCCCCGAGGAAGATAGAGTCAATTGTCCAAAACGAGAAGTGCCCATTTTTTTTAACTATGATTTTCGGACAGGAGCCTCCACCGCACACTCGAGGCCTGAAAACGTTCTCCAAGACTTCGAGAAACGAACTATATGCGTGATCGAATTCTCGGCTCTGGCCGACTGAAAAATCACTGCCAAGGAGAAGGAAAAGGAGGAGAGGTAACAAGAACTTAAAAGGGGGCTGCAACGACTGTACTAAAAATATTCGATTAAAGTAATTGTCCTTGTGATCGGTGCTTTCACAGGTGCGAAACTATCACCGGCGAGATAAATGCAGCAAGCTGTCATCCTTGGGTCGCTTCGTGTCCTCAAGACACGCGAGGGTTTCACCGGCCTGGCGTTGTGATTTCGTCGTGCCCTGTGGCCACCCACCTCACGGTCGTGAGACGTGGCCATAGGTGTGATGTACCGCGGTTCTGCTGAGAGTCGGTGTCATTTTGATATATGGCAGTTGCTCCCAGTGGGACGCTGTGGTGTTTTTTTA
>CAKNYM010040676.1:0-11406 GCA_932195095.1 Andricus curvator
GGATGGTGGATTTTCCGTCACCTTTGCGAGGATGGGAACACGTCGACTATGTAGATAGTTTGGAAACTAATACTTCCGGTGTGGATGGAGCCTGTGTGATTGGCGAGAAAGACTCAATGGTTGCAGACTCCAACAATGGTGACACCGATAGTTGTCCTCGTGAAGAAATTTCTGTTAGAGTTGTGTCTGAAGCATGTATAGCTTATAGTAAAGATAAACTGTGCATGGGCAAGGGACAGATTGTCCATTTTATCTCTGCAGATGGTGATAATTTCTGTGAAGCAAACAAGGAATCAGTGGAGCACAAGTTGTTGTTTTCAGATGAAATAAGTAGAGAAAATCCTAATGTTGGTGAGTTTATAGTTTTCTCGAAAAATAATAGATATGTTTTCAGTTTTTTTTGTGAATGAAAGACAAGGAGATTAAGTCTTTCTGAATCAAGTTTCTAAAACTGTGTTAGCTTTGAAAAGAGCTATGATTAAGTTAAATGTGAAAAGTGTCAAGGTACCTAAATATGGAAATAATTTAGGAAACTTATCCTGGACTGCTATTGAGTAGGTCTTTCGACAACGTTTCTCTGGTACTGGGTTATTAATAGTCATTTCTTCAGGTGAAATAATTATTCCACCAATAACACAGCGAGATGAAATTGCTCGCGAATTCCATGAATCAGTGGCCGGAGGCCACAAAGGTATGTCTAAAACATATTGGAGAATACGAGATAAGTATTATTGGGAAAATATGAAAGCTGATGATCAAAGAATTGTAGGAACATGCAAAACTTGTCAGAGGAACAAGTTAGTTCGCAGGGAAACTCGACAACCAATGATCATCACAGACAGTCCCAAAGAGCCCTTTGAAAAAATTCAAATAGATTTAATAGGGCCCTTATCAGTAACTTCTAGAGGAAATACCCATATTTTAACAATTCAATGCAATTTCTCTAAATATTCAGATGCAATTCCTTTACAAAACATCGACTCAGTTACAATAGCTCATGCTATAGCCGAGCAATTCATTTCTCGATATGGCTGTCCTCAGGTGATACACACCGTTCAAGGATCGAATCTTATTAGTAAGGTGATGAAAACCTTCTGCAAAATATTCCGCATAAAAAAGATTCAGTCGGTAGCATATCATCCACAGACTCTAGGTTCGCTTGAGAGGAGTCATCATACTCTAATAAAGTATTTAAGAAGTTTCGAGGGTGCGGAAAATTGGGACGAATGGTTAAGGTACGCTGTTTTCTCCTACAATACCAGTGTACATGAAACTACTGGCTTCACACCCTATAGTCTTGTATTTGGAAAAGAGGCAAATATACCATCCTGTTTTTCCACAACAAAACAAGATAAAACATATGTTGATTATTTGAAAGATCTTTTTCAAAAATTAGATAATTGCCAATCATTGGCTCGGGAGCGAACCCAACAGGCGAAAGAAAGATCAAAGTTTATTTTAAAAATATGATTAGGAAAGACTAGAAATTTGATCCATATTTTTCAGGACCTTTTATTTTATAGAAAATAATAGGTGAAAGAAATGCCCTAATTCGGCTGCAACAGAACTGCAATCGTACATTTGGACAGGTTAAAACTGTGTTCATATCCATGTGACGATCGTTCAATAAATCAGGAATAAGCAACCAAGCACTTCGAAACATTGTAGGACGAAATTTTCGTACTTCATATCGAAGAATTTAATTTTTCAAAAATGTCATAAGTGAAACTTTGTGGCTTATAACTAGATTTAAATGTCAAAATGAAATTGAATAATATAATGAAATTAGGTCATGAATGACTAATTTCTTTTGGAAGGGTGAGAAGATGAGAAGAAAGGACTATTTGAATTGGTTCTTTAATATAGAATTATTTTAAATGGTTAAATTCAATTTATTCAGAAAAAAGGATCTCTCTCTTTTCACTCCACTGGGTGGAGTGAAAAGAGAGAGATCCTTTTTTTTCGGAATAAATTGAATTTAATAAATTTTAATTTATATCTCCATCTAGTCTGTGATGACGAAATAATTGTTCTGTATTAGAGGATTTAACTTTGATCGATATTGTAGATTTCCATTATTCACAAATGTGTGATTGGATTTCTCAACGGATCGATAATTACCTTCTCCGATGATAATGCAGATTCGTACTTAAATATTTTTAATGGGTTTTTTAATTTACAATGCGTCATCAATGCCTATTGAAAATGAACAAAAATAGAAAATATGTAAAAAAAATCCATGAGGGCAAGTATTCAGGGAAATCGAATCCGGGATTCACCAGCTCTCAGTTACAGAAGGATTTCTTTCATTTAAAGAAATTTCTTTGGCTCAAGAAATGGATTTTCCGTTCAAATAAAAAAATTTTTACGCGAAATTCAGATGATATTTTTTTTAAATTTCTAAAATTTTAAAATAAAAAAAATGTACGATGAAGAAACTGTATGTTTAATTTAAAATAAATATTTTCTTGAATTTTACTGAAATTCTGTATCTTTTTGATGTTTTCAATAAAATAATATTTTACAATTGACAATTTTCTAACATGTTTAATTCTAAATGCTTATAGTTTAAAATTATTTAACAAAATATATATATTTTCAATATGTTTTAAAACTTTTAATTAAAATTCAAGAATTAAATTGAAATTTAGTTTAAACTTTTGTATATACTTACAATTTACCTTCATTAAGCATAATAATGTTCCAAATTGTAGAAACTGATCATCTGAAAAAATTAACTTATTTAAATACACACAAAGAAATAGTTCTTTTTTAAAAATAATAATAATTAAACTTGGAATACTCATCTGAATACATAATTTCATTAATGACCAGCTTACGTACATCCTTTTAACCTGTAAAATAAAAACCTTCATTTAAAAGAAAACTTACATTATTTATAATAGATTACATTGTGTAAATATAAAAAAAGGGGGAATAATTAAGTCTATGTACAGCGAAATAGAATTTTAAAATTATGACAGATTCACGGTTGTTATTTCATAAACCTAACCTTGAAATCTATACGAAAGGAATTTTGATTCAAGAATAAAATAAAATACAAAATAAGGACTCGTATGAATAAATATTTAAAAAAAACAACAAACAAAATTCTATTACTTATAAAAAGAAGGATTTTTCTCTTAGAATCAAAAATTAAAAGGGTTGATTGGTTGGATGAAGTTTAATTTCTGGATGATTTGACTTCATTGGTTTATTCCAGCTCCCTGGCACTCAAAGCTGAAAATGGGCACACATTTGACTGCCCTGCGCGTTAGTACTTAAATTGCCCGAGCGTAGCGCTGATTACCTATAGGGCCGACTTTCTTGAAAATACATGGCAAAATTGTCAACATTCGAAGTTTTTTTATATTTTCTGATAGTTTATTAGTCTTTTTTTCGTTTTTTTTTGCTGAAAATGATCAGTGATATATAATTAATTGAAAAAACATTAAACATGGTGAAGTGTTTAGCAGTGAACTGTGATTCTGGTTACAAAAAGAAACGCGGAGTTCGGAGGAGCAAACTCAACGGTTTTTTTATGTACCAAAAGACAAAGTGTCAATCAAAAAATGGCAAAAAGCAATTTTGAGAGATGACATTAAAGTCAAAGAAGGTCAAGCGGTTTGTGAGAGACATTTTGCAGAAAGTGACATCATCCGCGAAAGAACAATTACTGGTCCTGATGGAACTGTTTTAGGAATGAATTTAATTATCGTATTTATTTTCCTTTGTGTATATATTGCTTTTTTTATTATGTACTTTGAAATACAAATTCCGCCAGAGTTTAAACATGAATTCGTGGAATAAAATTAATAGTTTAAAAAATAATAATTTAAAGAAATAAATAATAATATCTTTAGCTCCAAAAAATATATTTTCTATTTACAATTTGTAAAATTTCAAAAAATAATGCAAATAATTTGTATATGAGTATCAATAATTCAACATATTCTCTTGGCATACTATTTTATATTGGCAATTATTTAAATTTGAGAACGCGCTATACTTATTTGTGGTAAAAATATTTTTTTTATTATTAAAAAAATTTTAATATTGAATAAATAAATTTTAAATAAACTATTTTTTGTAGACTCCGTATAAAAGGCCGCGACTTCGAGAAGGAGCCGTACCAACACTCCATTTGGGACGAGACGAAAAGCCTGAAAAACATTTTGAAAATTTAACTAATTTAATTGTTGAAAATTTGACTAATTTGAATAATTTAACTAATCTAAAGAAAATATAAACGTTTTTTTGTACATAAAATTACATATTATTACTGTTGTGTTTTACAGAAAGTTATAATTTTTTGAAATGCTTGTTGCATTCATTTTATTTATTGAAATTTTATATTACATAATTATACGATTCATAAGAATTATACTTTTTTAATTTAAAAATTGCCTTTTTATTAATCTCATATACATACCTCTTGATTATTGCCATTTTTATAATTGAAAAATAATTTGGTAAGTTACTTTATACTGTTTTAAAATAAAATGTTTTAATATTAAATTAGGTACATGAATTTTTACGACGCAAAAAACCTTTTAATTTTAATTTAAAATCGTGACACTAAAGTTCCTAAATTAATTAATTATTTAATTAATAACAATTTTATTGTTATTAATTTGTTTAAATGTATTATCTTGGAAAAAATGTTCGTATTGCTTTCACACATTTAATCACTTAGAAACTTAATATATTTCACTTTTTTCGTTATATATTTTATACTAGTATATGCCAAAAACATTTAACTTCTTTTTTCCATTAAAAAAACACGAAAAAGCGGTTCAGATTTTAAAAAAACATAAATATTTGCATTTTTGCCATGTATTTTAAAGAAAGTCGGCCCTATAGGTAATCAGCGCCACGATTTCGCCTGGTGGCCGTGATCCACCTTTCAGCCAACTTTTATAATACAGGCCTCCATGAAAGTGCCAGGGGGCTGGTTTATTCAAATGAGTAGGGCCCCTTTCTACTTGTTGATAGTTCGAAGGCGGCAGAATAGGAAAAACAGTCTCAGATTAAAATTGATCTCAATACCGTATACGTCCAAACGAAAAACGAACAAAATGATACTTGAAATAGTTTTGGAAATTATAACCATAATTGTGGTTAATATTTTAATAAATTTCATGAGGAGTCCAAGAATTATTGGATGGATTCGAAGAGTTTTAGCTCGGGAAATGGTGAATCAGGTTGGATTTTATAATCCTGAACCACTTGCGAGGGTGTTAGGCATAAGAGCTTATAATCAGGACGAGAATAACCCTGAACTTAAGGTAAGCCCTTGTAGAATTTGTTTAAAATTTTATTAGGAAAGAGTCTTGGAAAATCCAAAATTAATCATATTTGTTTAATTTAAATAAAAATAAATTTTTTTTCTTCAATTATAATGTATGTATTTATTCTCTCCCTTTTACAGGTTTGAGGGCCTCCGCTCCCTTCACAGTACGTTACAAAACCACTTATACTACCTTAATAATACTTACTACCTAAATAATAATATTCTACTTATATTAACTTATTTACTATCGCTTTGTCTTAACATAATTATTCTCGAGATTTGCTGACTATTGAGTTTCCTGGGCTTTCGTTTCCTCTTACCATTTCCTTTAACATGATTTTTCAAGCTTTATTTACATTAGTGTCCTTGACTAGGAGTACGCGATTGGCCTTTCCCTACTACATGCCCTTTACTTTCTCTCATTTCTTCCAGTCTCATCATCCAGCTTGCCCCTTGTCCACTTCCGTCCAAGATCCACCTTATCCTGTCATCCACACTCTCCCCACCTGTTTCATCCCCCGTACATCTCTCTAAAACATGCCCCCATGATTCTATCTCGTAATAACAGACTCTACATCTTCTTTCCTCTTCATCCATCCAGTACCTACAGTCTCTCATTCCTTCTCCCATCCTAAATCGTATAACGTGGTTCCATTTACTCTCCTTTTTAATCTTTGTTAAATATTCTGGTTCTCCTTCAGCCTTCACTACCTTATACCACCTGTTGTACTTGGATTCCACGATTTTTTTCCATCTTTCCTCCCCCTCCTTAATTATCAGTTCATTCTCTAGCTCTTGCCATACTCTGACATCTGCTCTTATATCGCATTCTCTCCTCCTCTGTTGTCTCTCTTCCTCCCACCTTGATCCTTCTGTGTTACCCCTAGTCTCTTTGTTTACTACTTCCCTTAGACAAGCTTGTGCTATCCTGCTTCTCTCCCCCCTCTTTAGTTTCTCCTCAAAGTTCCATGCTCTCTTCATTTTTCTAATAACCATTTTACTTTTACTTAATTCCTCCCTCAACATGTATCCTGGACAGCTCCAGCTCACTCCCATGACCCATCTCAAGAATCTCTCCTGCATACTTTCCACCCTCTTGTGCTCCTTCCATCCCCAGATCTCCACTCCGTAACTTAGGACTGACCATACCAACGCATCAAACATCCACAGTCTCATTTTCCAATCATCTTTAAACCTTCTCTTCCCTATACCCCACAGCTGCCCCATTACTTTAGTCGCACATTCTATCCTTCTCCTCACCTGCAGTTCAACCCCTCCTTTCGACTCAAACCAGAAGCCTAGGTAACTAAATTCCTCGACCTGTTCCACTTTCTCCACGTACATCTTCCATTCATATTCTACCTTTGTCCTTCTCTTCCTAAACATCATCACCTTCGTCTTATTTACATTTACCGTTAAGTCTTTAATTCTCACATACTCCTCGAACACTCTCATTATGAGACTCATCCCTCTCTCGACATCCGATAATAAGACTATATCGTCTGCATACGCTAAGGAATATACCTTGCTATTTCCCAAGGCCGTTCCCCCTTTTCCTTTCTTCTCCAGTTTCTCCTCTAGATCTGCCAACAAGAGACTGAATAGTATTGGGCTCAATGGGTACCCTTGCCTGAGCCCCCTTCCACTCCAAAAAATCTCCCCTTTTTGTTTCCCAATCCTCACCCTTATCTTAGTCTTTTCGAATATCTCCTTTATCCTCTCGACCAACTCTTCGTCCACCCCCTTCTCTTTCATCACCTGCCATAACACCTTCCTGTTTACCGAGTCAAATGCCGCTTTAAAGTCTACAAATAAGGCCACTAACTTCCCTTTCTTCCTCCCTAAGTTCCTATTCACAAGATAATTCAGTACGTAGATGTGGTCTACTGTTCCCATCCCTTTCCTGAAGCCCGTCTGATTGTGTGGAATAATCCCTTTCTTTTCCACCTCCGTTTCTAATCTCTTTCTGAGAATCTCCGTATATATTTTGTAGCCCACCGACATAACATCGACATCCCCTATACTCCTCCACCTTCTTGCCCTCTCCTTTCTTAATTATCGGCACCACTAACCCTGTCCTCCATTCCTTAGGCCATCCCTCTCCTCTCCAAACCTTTTTGCATACCTCCCACAATTCCTTTCTCACCCCTTCTCCTCCAAAACTCAAAGCCTCGTTCTCAATATCGTCCTCACCTGTTGCCTTGTTTGTTTTGAGCCTCCCTATCGCTCTATTCAATTCCTCCCTACTTATCCCATTATTGCTATCATCTTCCCCTTCTATTACTTTCCTCTTTTCACCCAACACCTTATTTTCCACTCCTCCCAACAGTCGATTAAAGTACTGGGTCCAATCATCCATCTCGATTTCCTCATAGATGCCCTTCCTTCCGCCTCGTTCCCTATTGATCACATCCCATTCCCTCCCTTCCCTGATTGAATTTTCCACCTCTTCCATATACCTACCTTTCTCTAACTGCCTTTTATCACTTAACAATCTTTCATGTTCTCTCTTTCTCCTATTATATTCCTGTTTCCCTATCTCCCGTTTTCTCCACTTTTTTACATTTTCCTTCATTCTGTCTTTACTCTCCTTACATTCTGCGTCCCATCATCCCCTCGTCCTCTTCTCTTGGCCTTACCTCTTCTTTTATCCTCTCGGTTAGTTCTTTTATCTTTTCAAGGCGAGTGTCCACGTCTTCCCCTTCCATTCCTCTAATCTGCTCGTTCTACATTCTTTCTTTAAGTGCTCTCAATTTATCCTCCCCCCATCTACCCATTTTTACTTTCCTTTCGCCAGTTCTTACCCTTTTTTCGCTAGGCCGCTTCCATCCTGAGCATTTCAATGTCGCTATTAGCGGGAAGTGTTCTGAGCCTATTTCATTACCTACTTCCATTTTATCCATTCTCTTCCTTATTCTTTCTTCTGCTAGAATGTAATCAATCACTGTCTCCCCTTTCCCTATAAAAGGCACTTCCCCTTCTTCATCTCCCCTTATATTTCCATTGCAGATAAACCACCCCTCCTCTCCTAACAGGTTAAAAAGAGTTTTACCCTCCCGATCTATCTCCCTGTGCTTGGAATTTCTTCGAAAATTTTCGCTTTCTTCATCCCATATCTCCCCCCCCCCTAACTCTCCTGTCCACGCGTTCAAGTCTCTTCCTATCAAGACCAACTCTTCATTCCTTTCCTTCATCCATTCCCTTAATACTCTCCATCCTTCCTCTTCTCCCCTCATTCTATACACACAAACGATCGCCACCCTCTCTTTTCCTACCTTTATTCTTCTCACCATCACGCCCTCCAGCTTTTCTTCTCGCTCTTCCACTCTTTCATTTCTCATCAGCTCCTTTTTAACCCCTGACACCATGCCCCCCATCGCTCTTCCCTTCTCATGTGCTTTTCTCGCTTCTTGCATTGTCCATACATAACCCTTCGGCAACTTTCGTTTCAAGCCCTTCCAATCCTTTTCATCCACCCACGTTTCACTCAACATTACCACGTCCCATTTCCCAATAGCCTCCCAGAACCCCTCGTTCATGTTCTTTAGCCCTGACACATTCCAGAAAGCCACACTCACTCCTCTCTTTTTGTCCTCCCCCCTCCTCCTTCCCGTGCTCAGTTTTTCTTCTCTGGTGGAAACCCCGCGCCGCCTCTCCTACTCTCATTACCTTCGTTTACCCTTCTCTCAAGTATCGATCCCTCTGCTCTCAGCTCTTCTCTCTCTTCGTACCAGATCCAGTTCATCACATTCACCCACAACCTGTCTTTCCCCATCCAAACATTACCCCCGTTCCTCCTCTCTATCGATGCTCTCCGTTCGATCATCCACTTCCTCTTTCTCTCTTTCCATCTCAGGTCCTCTTCAATTCTTTCATTCCTACCCTTTAGTACCCTTTTCCTTTCCATAATTTCTCTCTTCTCCTCCTCGCTTCCCACTTTCACTATGAGCACACCTGTTTTCCCTTCTGTCTTTCTCCCCAGTACATTCACTGCCTCCACTTTCACCTGAGCCCCAATATCATTCATCAGCTTCTCCACTTCTTCCTTTCCCGAGTCGCTTTCTACTGTCATTCCTTTAATTACTATGTTTTCCTTTGTTTTCATTTTCTCTTCTCCTTCTAGTCTTACTTCTATTTCATTCAGTCGTATGCGCATTCTCTCATTTTCTTCCTGCAGTTTCTTATCATCCCCCTTGCCTACGTCTCCTAATCCCACCTCTTCCTTCTATTCACTCTCGCATTCTAGTTTCCTGACCCTCTCCTCAAGCAAACTCATTTCAGCTCTCATTTCTTTCTCACTCTCTATCTGTTTACTCTCTATACTATCCAGTTTCCTAAACACCTCCTCTTTCTCGGCCTTCCACAGAGCATCCCACTCCTCCCATTTCTTTCTCATTTTTTTAACTTCCTCCCTGACTTCTTCCCTATGCGTACTCGCTCTCTCAAAACCTTTGCAGGTTTCCTCTCTAAGGCCTCTGATGAGATTCTCGAGGCCTTCTAAACTACTCCCCCCTGACCTCCTTTCAGGTGGTGTTCTCTACCTGATCTTCTTGAGCGCTTTCTCATTTTCCCCTTCCTCATCTAACTGGTCTCTAACCTTTTATTATCCTCCGACTGCTCCCCTTCGCTACTCGTGGTGGCTGGTTGTCGCCACTTATCAAAAAAGCCCTTCGCGTTCGTACTGTTTAAACTGTGCGTTCTTTGTAGCTTTGTAGTTCTCTTCCCCCCCACCCCTATCGAGCTTTACGAATACCTCTGCCTCAACACTACTTTCATTGCTGCCAATGCTACCTTCGATGTTTGCGCTCGCCTCATTCTCTTGCCTACATTCGCTGCTAATTCTCGACCCTCTCTCTGTATCCGTCTCCTGCTGCCCTCTCTCTGTCCTTTATGGACTTCGTGTAACCAGCATTCTGCCGCGTATTCTTTCCTACGTCACGTTTTCTTTTCCCTCGCTTTCAATCCCCCATGCAAATCGTCCAATCTAGATCTGAAGCCACCACTCTAAAAAATCACTCAAAATCTCTTACACTATAACTCACCACTCTTAAATAACTGTCTCTTCTCATTCATCCAACCCTCACGCTCACCTGTCCCTCACCCCGCGTTAAAACACACCACTTTTCACAACCGTTCCTAACCACAAAATCCTTCTCTTCCACTTTTGACAATTATATATCATTCACCACCCTTCTACCAACCCCTTCACTCTCACTTATTCCTTAGCCCTTAAACACTCTACTCGCCGGCCTTTCTCCTCTCAAACTCCCTCTTTCCCTTCACCAAAGCCAAAAAGTTAGCACCACAAAAATCACCAACAATCGCGATCGGTACCGGAAACGGAAGCCTCTTCAATTATAATGTTAATTTCTCTAAATATATATATTTTTCAAATTCTTGCAAATATAAATTAAATCAGTGAAATTTACTATTTTAAAAAAATAATAATAATAATGAAAAAATTTGTAAATTAGGATATTGTAGCAGAATAATACCGGAATTGTAGTATCTGCTTATTTAATTTAAACTAAATTTTAATAACTGAAATATTAATTTATTTATTTGAAATTGGTTCCAAAAGTTTAAAAAAAAATAAAATAATTATAAATAAGAATGAAAAATAATTTTTTCTTTCCTAGCGCTATTCTATTCAGCTGGAACCAAAGAAACATTTTATCATTTTGCTTTTTCGAAGAAAAAACTTCTGTCGTGAATTAGGATTTTTGGGATTTCATTTTTCTGCGATTTTGGAACGTTATATATACACCACGAAAAAAAATGTTTCCCATTAATACAAAATAATAACATGTTTCTTAGGTTCCAGCTGAATAAATTTCAGGTACGACATATTCAACTTTTTTTTTAAATGTGTGCATAGGACTCAATAAAAAAAACATGTTTTCACACATTTGCAAAAAAATGGTTACTGCGCAAAAAAAATTATTTTTAAATTTCGTAATTTTTTTATTATTGTCATAATTTTTTAACCAATAGGAAATATTTTGAATTTAAAATTGTTAAATTTTACATTGCAGTTGATGAATTTGGAATATTCCAATTTTTAATTATATATATATATATATATATATATATATATATATATATATATATAT
>CAKNYM010040676.1:11506-21997 GCA_932195095.1 Andricus curvator
CAAGACCCTCCAGTTACTGTCGTCCATCCGCCCAAACCAGAGGAGGTCGAAGCATTTTGGAGAGAAGTCTACGAAGTCCAACATCCACTTAAAGAAGGCTCAAAGAACATAAACAGCTTCAAGGAGCTGTGCAATGCCCTCATCACAGCTGAGGAGGAATGCCCACCTATCACTACCGAGGAGGTGAAAAACGTATTAAGAGGCATGAAGAACTATTCCGCTCCGGGACCAGATGGCATCAAGACCTTCTGGTGGAAGAAGTTTCCTTCAACCCACCAGCATCTGGCCCGAATTTTTACCTCATATCTAAAGTCGGAAGAGCCTATTCCGGGGTGGTTGGTGGAAGGGCGCACAGTGCTCCTGCCGAAGACGGGCAACTTAGCTGACCCTAAGAATTACAGGCCAATAACTTGTCTAAACACACTGTATAAGATCTTCACAGCTATCCTAAATGATAGGATTGTTCGGACAATTGGACCTGTATGGCGAGAGATGTATGAACAACGTGGCTCAAAGAAAGGCGTAGCGGGATGTCGGGAGAACTTTCTCATCGATAGATGTGTCTGTAAAGACGCAGCATACTATCAGCGATTTCTATCGATGGCCTGGATTGATTACCGGAAAGCTTTCGATTCAACCTCCCATAGACTTATCATCTGTCTGTTGGAAAGCCTAAAGGTTCATCCACACATCGTGAGGTGCATAGAGACATTAATGCCGCTTTGGAAAACCAGATTTACTATCTCATCTGGAAAACATCGTGTGATCACTAACAGTATCACCTTTCAGAGAGGTGTATTTCAGGGCGACACCATGAGCCTTCTCCTCTTTTGCCTCACATTATTGCCACTATCTCTCGCACTTCGCCATTCCGAAGGGTATCTCTGCGGAAAACCTGGAAACCGAAAGCATAAGGTCACTCATGTATTTTACATGGATGATCTTAAGATCTATGCTAGGAATCAAGAGAAACTACATCTAGCTCTGAAAATTGTCAAAGAGTACACTCAAGAGATTGGAATGGAATTCGGGTTAGAGAAATGCGCCAAGGTTAATTTGAAGAAAGGAAAACTTAATGGCATCCCCGAAGATCCTGAGCTCGTTGACAGAAGCGCTATACGACACCTTTGCGCTGGAGAGACCTATATATACCTGGGCGTGCCACAGAGCCGCATTCAGGACGCGACATCTATAAAGGATACTCTCCGATGCAGATACAAACGTCTCATCCGACGGATATGGTCTTCCGAACTGTTGGCGAGGAACAAAGTATCTGCAACGAACATGCTTGCCGTCCCTGTAGTACTCTATTCATTTGGAGTGGTTCCATGGACGAAGGACGAGCTCAGATCCCTTGATATCGGGACGCGAAAGGTTTTGCACATGAACAAGAGCATGCACCTTAAGTCTTCTGTTCCGCGACTTTACATCTCACGCCGCCTAGGTGGTCGCGGAATACTGAATCTTGAATTTCTTCACAACAGACTCATTCTGGGTACAGCACATATAGTTGCAAATGGACAAGATCCTCTTCTTAAAATGGTCAGGAAACACGAAGAAGTGGGAAAAGGGGCGTTTCTGTACAAAGCAGCGGAGGAGGCTGCTGAAACACTCGGCCTTGACTTCAATACTAGGGGTGAGCAAAATGCATCAAATCTTATCCATCTTGAATACTCACTCCTGAAGGCCCGGATTAAGAAAGCACAGGAGAAAAACTTCCACGAACAGCTCCTCGACAAGAGAATGCACGGCATCTTCCACAGAAATGTGGAAGATCAGTCGATGTCGTGTGAGCTAACGTTTGCTTTCCTTAGATCACCCGGATTGAAGTCGGGCACGGAGGGCTTCATTTTGGCATGTCAAGACGGTGTCATTTCCACTCTAGCATACCGTCGCCACATTTTGAGCCAAGACATTCCCGATGAGAGTTGCAGAGCGTGTCATGCACACCCCGAGCATCTAGGACACATACTATTTAGTTGTCCAACTCATGCGGGAACGACCTACATCCAAAGGCACAATGCGGCACTAAGAGTGCTTTATTACCATCTCTGTCACTCTTATGGCATTAGCCCAAATACCTCTCCGCTAAACGCTCCTAGAGAAATAGAGTCAATTGTCGAAAATGAGAAGTGCCGCATATACTGGAACTTCATATTCTCGACAATTGTTTCTGTTGCGCACTCGAGGCCTGACATAGTTCTCCTTGACTTCGAGAAACGAACCATGTTCGTTATCGAATTTTCGGCACCAGCTGACAAAAACGTCACAGCCAAGGAGAAAGAAAAGAAAGAGAGGTATAAAGACCTTATAAGGGAGTTGCGACGGTTATACCCGGAATATTCTGTTAAGCTAATCGCCTTGATCATCGGCGCTCTTGTGCTAATCTGAAAAATTGCACCCGCTCCCAGCGAAATCGCGGTAAAATTCCAGCTGTAACCACGTCTCACGACCGTGAGATAGGTGGTTACAGTCTGCGACGAACTCAATACGATAATCCGGCAAAAGTCTCGTGCACCCTGCGGACACGAAGCGACCCAAGGACGACCGCCTTCTGCATTTTCCCCGCAAGTGTCTCAGCATTTTGTTGACACGCAGGGATGCTTTTCAAGCTATTAACCAGTGAAACCTTGGCACCTCCAAGAGCGCCGATAATCAAGACGATTAGCTCAACAGAATATTCCGGGTATAACCGTCGCAACTCCCTTATAAGGTACCTCTCTTTCTTTTAGGGGGATACCATTAAGTTTTGCTTTCTTCAAATTAACCTGGGCGCATTTCTCTAACCCGAACTCCATTCCAATCTCTTGAGTGTACTCTTTGACAATTTTTATAGCTAGATGTAGTTTCTCTTGATTTCTAGCATAGATCTTAAGATCATCCATGTAAAATACATGAGTGACCTTATGCTTTCGGTTTCCAGGTTTGCCGCAGAGGTATCCTTCGGAATGGCGAAGTGCGAGAGATAGTGGCAATAATTGTAAGGCAAAAGAGGAGAGGGCTCATGGTGTCGCCCTGAAACACACCTCTCTGAAAGGTGATACTGTTAGTGATCACACGATGTTTTCCAAATGAGATAGTAAATCTGGTTTTCCAATGCGGCATTAATCTCTCTATGCACCTCACGATGAGTGGATGAACCTTTAGGCTTTCCAACAGACAGATGATAATTCTATGGGAGGTTGAATCGAAAGCTTTCCGGTAATCAATCCAGGCCATCGATAGGAAACGCTGATAGGATGCTGCGTCTTTACAGACACATCTATCGATGAGCAGGTTCTCCCGACATCCTGCTACGCCTTTCTTTGAGCCACGTTGTTCACACATCTCTCGCCACACAGGTCCAATTGTCCGAACAATCCTATCATTCAGGATAGCTTTGAAGATCTTATACAGTGTGTTGAGACAAGTTATTGGCCTGTAATTCTTAGGGTGAGCTATGTTGCCCGTCTTCGGCAGGAGCACTGTGCGCCCTTCCAACAACCAGCCCGGAATAGGCTCTTCCGAATTTAGATATGAGGTGAAAATTCGGGCCAGATGCTGGTGTGTTGAAGCAAACTTCTTCCACCAGAAGGTCTTGATACCATCTGGTCCCGGAGCGGAATAGTTCTTCATGCCTCTTAATACGTTTTTCATCTCCTCGATAGTGATAGGTGGGCATTCCTCCTCAGCTGTTATGAGGGCATTGTACAGCTCCTTGAAGCTATTTATGTTCTTTGAGCCTTCTTCAAGTGGATGTTGGACTTCGTAGACTTCTCTCCAAAATGCTTCGACCTCCTCTGGTTTAGGCGGATGGTCGACAGTAACTGGAGGGTCTTGGAAGAGTCGAGATGGGTCAGACAAAAACTGTTGATTTTCTCTGACCCACCTCTCTCTTCGCTCTAGACTTCTCGCAGCGTTAGATAGTACTCGTATTCTGTCAACAATATACTGCCTGATGTTCAGTAGCTTTGACTTGTTGATTGTGTGATGACGGATCCGCAGTTCGCGCGCGAACTGTCGAACCTTGGCATTGAAAGTCCTTCTAGATGTTATGTAGTCAATTACACACTGAATTCGGGACGCGTACTGTATTGCCCAGCCTATCTTTGTGCTAAGTTAATGCATTCGTCTTTTGTTCTTATGATCAACCGTTGGTTGTGTTTTACGGTTTGCATCTGCCAAAGTTCTCGCTGCATTGTACACACCACAATTGATAGTCCAGAGGTCGGATTCTTCGGAAAAATCTCCACGAAGCTCATCATCCAGTTCAGTCAGATCTTTGGGATTGGGAGAAACCTGAATCTTGATGTTTCTCCGTGTCTTGAAGCATCGTTCTTCCTATATTGGATGCCTGTTCGAGGTTGGTCTCAGTGTCGCCTCTCTTTCTCTGTTGCCGGCTTGTTCTGGCTGCGGTTAAGTAGGCGCTCCGCTTATATAACCCCTTTTCCGGAGGTCCTCGGCACGGTTTCGCAGATTTTTTTGCGAAAAATCCGAGAGCACTGGGTGTTTCTCGCACGACAGAGCATGCAGTTGCGCCATGTAACCTTTTCGTTCAGGGGCCATACTGGTTTCATGGCACTCCAGCAGGTCGTCCCTGAATTCGATCCGTCCACTTAAAAGTAATGAGATTCTGCCGGTCAATCGCATTGACTCCGTCTTGATTGGCTCCCCCAACTCTAGGGTAGTTGGAATTGTTGTCCGATCCATTGTCGGGAGTCCTGCGCGTTCGATTGTTTTGAACCACACTTCCTACAACTGTGTTTGGTGTTGTCATTGTTGTTCCCACGAGCAGCTAGGGAAAAGGGTTCGTCCATCCTTGTAGAGTCCCGCGTGCAAGGATAAGGCTGATACTCTGAAAGGTCGCCCGGTATCCCAGAGTCACCGGTTGAGACACCTCACCCAGGTGCCATTCAGCTTTCGCCACGGTTGTTACGCCTTCGCTTAGGAGTTATTCCTTCGGGACCATCCCTGGACAATTGTCCGCGACTGCTTATTAATTATTGTAACCATATTCAGCAGAAACCCTTGGTACAGGGACCCTCTATCCGCAGCCCGAGGACGCGTTCGGTGGCTTTGTCATAGGCTCTTCGGTTTGATTTCCAAGGAATCAAAAGCGAATATATATTGTAAGCCAAATTTCCAAATGTACCGTGTGAACAACGGTTAAACACGTCCTGGCCAGGGGTTGGCCCAGACTGGAAACTTGCTGACTAAAATATGGCTACCACTTACCTGCTCAGATTTCGTTTATTTATCAATTCCCTGGATCAACCGAGTTCGTGGGCTACACTCTTTCAGCCCACGAACAACCCACGATGCCCGTTTACTTTTATTCTCAGACGCCAGATAGGGATAACCCTATCCGAGCCCCGTAGGATCCGGCTAGTCTGTACTGGTAGGTCGGCCAGCTCGTCTTACCCGCATGAGAGAGGGGGCGGGATCGTAGGAGTGAGAGAGATAGATATTATATTATAACTATCCTAACCTTAAATTTAAACATTGTTAAGCTAACTGGCACTAACGTGCGGTCTCGAAACCCTTATTTAAGATTTATCCCTTGAATATTTTAAAGTCCCCTTTGAACTCGGTAATTTTCTACATTAAACAATATTAATTCGCAAGAAAACTCCACGGGCGTACTTCAGCGAAACCCACTGTACTTTAAAATAGCCGTCAGGGACACCCACACTATGCACGACGCCGGTCGGCGTCCATTCCGTGTGCCCATGCTCCAAGATTCTGAGAGACGCTCGCCTCAACTTTTCTATGAGTCGGGACCTTGAACCGAGCGTTTCTCGTCTTGGTGAGCGTCGAGGGGGTCCCATACGGTTTCCTTAAGCAAAGCACTACCCAAATGTTCACTAGAACTTAACATTAGAAGCACAAGCACTACGAGTAGGCACCTGGTGCCAGAGCTGGAAACACTTTTACAGCGATGATAGAAAGCTCCACATACATTTGAGCCATTCCGCAAGCTCCTGCTTTCCGTTCCGGTCCATTGCCTCTTAATCTTTTAAATCTTTCCTTCCGTTAATGTCCCTTAGATTCCTTAATCCTTTTCCGGTCGTAGCGGGACACCGCCAAGCCAAGACAACGAGTGACGTGACAAGCGTGCTGCTCCACGCTTCCTCCTGCTGCTTTCCTTTCGACCCACAATTCCTGCGTGTCGAGGCTGTTGATTGGTTGGCGGCAGTAGAAACGGCTTGCTTGTCGATCTCGACCAATGGGTGCCGTCGTGCCCTCGCTGCGTGCTTATTGGTTCCGTCGGCCGGGCTGCTCGTCTCCCTATTGGGTTGGTTGGGTCCACTTCGTATTACCTTCGGTGCTGCAAGTGGAGCTTAATAGTGTTGCCTGGCAGGGTTGGATCGGGTTGACCCGACGATCGCCTTGGTCCTGGAACTCGCCGCTGGTATCGCCGCTGCTTGCCTTGTGTCGACGGCGAAACATGGCCGCCGACTTCGCTCTCCCCACCCATCCGGTGGAGCATGGTCGCCGGGTACAGTGGTCGTGGACGGTGCCAAAGATATTATAAACGTAGATGCGGTACGGGGTGTCAGAGTGGGGGAACTAGATATATAGGACATCACATTTTCTGCCATATCGAGGTGCTGCCCTCACCGTACTACGAAGTCGAGAGCTGGTTTTCTCATTCTTCGTAAAATATGACGGTAAAGCAGTTGAAAGATTTTTTAAGGTTAGAAAAGTTTAACATGTATTGCTTCATAAACAAAACACCGCACTTCCACATATAATAATAAATGGCACAATATCTAGGCACACCCGAAATACGTATTTGGAAAAATTAATGAAAAATGATAAAAAAATTAGTAATGACAGAAGCACTGATATGATGGTGATAAATAAACTGAATTGTGAGAGTAATACAATAATATAGTAATATAATAGAGATAATAAGAGATAATTATGTTTATATTTGATTGTTAAATATTATTATAATTTCTGATACGTTCATGCTTCTTCTATGAATGATAGATATGATATTTTAAATTATAATTTTTTGTACTTTGGAGTTTAATTTTTATTACTAGACTGAACCGAAAATTGATTGCATTTAATATATAGAACTTTTGACGGTCTGAAGCTTGAGATAGGTTTTCTGTACATAGTCTTTTTAAAAAATTATAAAAAACCTTTTCTCAAAAACCGAATTTTTTATTACAAAAATAAAAATAAAAAGAAATTTCGAGATAAATCATGAATATTTATACCAAAGAAAAATAAATTGCGGTGTTTTATTGAAGGGTGAGAGTCTGTGCGGGATTAAATTGGATAGATCGGGCAAAGAGTTACAGGTGATAGTGTTATCGGTGGTTTTTCTGCGAGTGTACAGGAAATATACCGGAATAAAGTGCATTTGCAAAAAGTGAGGTTATGTCGAATGAAACAGTAAACTCCGAAATAGACACAATGGATAGTGGGGCGGTGGCAGCACCTGACGGTAATGGAATCGAACTAGAAACTGAACAGCTGACTGTAGCAGCACCGTTACAAAAAAGGGGACCCGGAAGGCCCGCTGGTAAAAAAAAATGTTCAAAGAACAATAAAGGATATAAATAAATTAATAAATAAAATAAATAAAGAAAATTAACGGACTTTGTAGTGCAAACTGAAAAAGGGTCAGTGTGGGGAGGTTTGAAGGAAGAAACTTTTAGATCAAGGGAAAAACTATCGTGCTCGCCGAGCAGAACTGGAGAGAGTGAAACAGAGTATGGGACAACAGAAGAAAGTATGAGTGAACACAAGAACCTAGGTGAAAGCGCTATCAATGATGAACACATTCATAAAAATGACAACATAAATACAAGCCCATTAGATGAAACAAGTTCGAATGATAGTCTATCGGGGAAGGAAATAGAGATTGGAGGAATTCTCGACTCGTGGTGGGAAGAAAAATTAGATAGAAAATTCAGAGAACTTAAAGAATGGATGTTACATAGAGAGCAAGTGGAAGAAGGACATATTATAAGACAGGAAGCGATGAACACCGCCCTGGCTAGAGCAAGGGAAAGGAAGTTGCAGTTGATAAAGGAAATTAAAAATTTGAAGGAGGAATTAAGAGACACCAAAAAAGAGGTATTGGAACTAAAAACGGAAAGTCGAAATAATTACACGAATGAGAAGGGTTAATATTGTGAGGAGAAGAGAACAGGAAAAACCAACGGACCAAATGAGATCGAAGACCAGGAAGTAATTGAAGAAAGTGAGGACTTGGTGAATTCAACGGAAGAGCTTGATCATGGAGACAAGCCAGAGGGGTTGAAGGTTAGTGAAATAGAATGGGAGATGAAAGAAAGACAATTTAGAAAAAATTGGGTGATAGTGAGAGTTATCAGGCCATCGGGAGGAAGAACTATGGAATGGGAAATACAGGATGTACTGTGGAGATTAACGGGTGAGAAAGTGACAAATCGTAAATCAAGAGTGATAGGAGAGGGGATACTAATTAAAATGGTATCATGGGAAGCAAAAAGCAGATTAATGGCGAAAAAAAGTAGACTGAAAGGAACTATGATCCGAATAGAAGATGATCTCACACCGAGGGAGAAGGAGGTCCAAAAGTGGATAGACAAAGAAGTGGGAAGTGAGCAAGAAAAGGGAAAAAGGGTTAGCAAAAGCTACATGAGATGGACAGTAGGTAACACCGAATTCTTTTGGAACGAGGAAGGAAGAGAGGTGGATAAGAAGGGGTTTCGTGGAAGAAACTAACGAAATAATTAAAGGATTATCATGGAACATCGCAGGAGGGATCAACTTGTTGGAAGCAGAAGAATACTGGAGAAAGTACGAAATAGTATTTTTCCAAGAAACATGGATAGAAGAGGACTACGTGCAAGAGTTTATAAAAAAGCTTGATGAGAGCTACGTGTGGTATGGAAAGGCGGCGACGAGTGAGAAAAAGGAAGTCAGGGCAAAAGGAGGGTATATAATAGGAGTGAAGAAGAATGTGTGCAAGCAAATCAGTGTGGAAGAATGGGACTACGGTTTAATCTTTAAATCAAATGACTTGAAAAGTAGAGGTAAGGTTATTAGGAAATTTTAGGAAACAGAAAAGGAAAATAGTGAAAGGAATAGGGGGTGACAGATGGATCAAACACTTTAAAAGTTTATTAGGTGAGATAAACAGTGATAAGTCAGATTCGAACAAAGACAGAGAAGGGGCTCTAGAAAAGGTATACAAAGAAAGGAAAACTGCAGAAAAAGAGGCTACAGTGGGAGGGGAGGGTGCACATGTAAACACAGAGGAAGAAGATATTTTAAATAGAGACATCGCATTTGAGGAAATGGCAAAAACCATAAAGAAAATGAAAATTGGAAAAGCACCAGGGGAGGATGGAATTAAAGGGGAATTCATAAAGGGATTACCAAAATTATGGATAGAAGAAATACATCGAATATTAAATGGATTTTGGATAACGGGTAGGCTAGGAAGAGGTTGGGAAAAAGCCGGAATAGTTCCTATTTTTAAGGGGGAGACGAAAATGAAACAGGAAACTACAGAGGTGTCTCCTTGCTGGACACAGGCTATGAAATATTAGCAGGGATTTTAGATGAGAGAATAAGAGAGTGGATGGAAAAAAAGAGACTGTACAAAGAAAGTCAGGCGGGATTCAGAAAAAGAAGGTCGATAATTCGTTCAGGATAATTTGTGTTGAATTCGCTTATTAATAATAAACTTAAGAAGGAAGGGGGTAAATTATATGTGGCTTTTGTCGACCTGAAAAAATCTTTCGATACAGTAGATAGGGATTTGTTATTTGTAAAACTAAAACGATTAGGGATACAAGGGAGGATGTTTGATATGCTGAAAGCAATATACAGGAAAACAACGAATGAAGTAATAACAGAAGAAGGGGCTACAAATCCTTTCGAAACAAAAGGAGGAGTAAGACAAGGATGCCCTTTGAGTGCTACATTATTTAATATATTAATTGATGACATTGAGGATGGATGGGAGAGAAAGAATGAAGGGGCACAGTGATAGAGAAAAAGAAGGTATTTGCACTTAAATTTTCGGATGACTTAGCTTTAGTTGCAGATTACCCAGAGGGACTAGCTGAAATGTTAAAAACGCTTGAAGGATATGTAAGGGTGAATGGTCTAGAAATTAATGTTGCAAAATCAAAAATCATGGTATTCAGAAAGGGTGGGCGAAAGAAAAAAGAGGAGGAATGGAGAATATACGGAGAGATAGTCGAAATTGTTGATAGATATAAATATTTAGGTTACTGGTTTTCAACAGGGGGAACTAATAGAAAACATGTAAAGGCAATGGCGGGCAAGCTGCAAAAAGCGGCAAATGCGGCTTGGGGAGTGACGAAGAGAGCAAGGATAGGAGAGTTAGGAAGACGGCTATATATAATGGATGTTTTAGCTAAATCAGGAGGATTATATGGAGTAGAGTTATGGGGATGGGAAAGGTGGGTGGAAATGGAAATGGCAGAAGGGAAATTTGTAAAGATGGCCATGGGACTCGATAGGAACACTCCA
>CAKNYM010040676.1:22397-52077 GCA_932195095.1 Andricus curvator
AGGAACACTCCAGATTATATCTGGAAAATGGAAGCGGGAAGGAATAGTATTGAAGTTGAGGCCAGGAATAGGGCTAATAAATATCTTTTGGACATACTAGACATGGAAGAAGATAGGTTGCCGAAAATTTGTTTAAAGGAAGAGTTAAGAGGTCTGGAAAATGGGAATCCTTCTAGTTGGGGTATGAAAGTAAGAGAAGCTTTAAGGGAAGTAGGAGACGGTGAAACGCTAGATTGGATGTGTAAAGGGATCAGAAGAGAGGAGATAGGAAAAAATTTGGAAAGGGGAATAATAACCAGGAAAGATCAAGAAATTCAGAGGAACTGGAGCAGGATAGAAAAATCGAAGTATTGCGAATTCTATGCAGCGGTGAAGAATAGTTTAGGCAGGGAAAAGTATTGGGATGATAAGAAAATAGAATACAGAGACAAGGAACAATGGGCTAGGTTGCGGTACGGAAATGTGGGGAGGGCGGGAAACAAAGGTTTGAAAGATGTAAGCTGTAGATTATGTGGGGAAGATGAGGAGAACTTAGAGCATATAGTAATTTGCAGGGTAGCAAAAGAACTGATAGATAAGAGCTGGGTGGAAAAGTTAGAGGAGTGGATAAATAACAGCTGTAAAAGTGAATTAACGAACAAAATTCGCTCAGCATTAACAGCGAAACCGAGCCGCAGCCTTTGCAGATATGCAAGGGAATTCGAAATAGTTGCTAGGGAGTCAGAAAGGAAAATAAGAGAGGAGGATGATCCGAGAGACCAAATGTAAAATAGGCTAATAATGCGTAATACTTTATGTGTAATATGAAATACTCTATACAAAGTAGATATAAGTTCATGCGCCTGTTTTATTTATTTATTATTATTATTATTATTAGACCAGAGTCTAAGTAACTTGTAATCGAAATGGGACACTGTATATATACATATGTAAAAACCCGAGATGGGTATACATGGAGAATAAATTGAATTGAATTGAATACCAAAGAAAAATCTTTTTTAATGTTTAAAGTTTAAAAAAAATATTATTTGAATTTAAAATAACAATAATTGAAAAAAATGTATTTCTGGAAAAAAAATTGTGGAATTATTAATTTAAAAAAAAATTAAAAAGAAACTTTGAAATAAATTAGTGCTGATTTGAATCCTGCAAAGTTGGTTTGGATCATGTTTGGTTCGAAGAAAATTTAGGGAGAAAATTTTTTCCGTTTGAGGCACACGCGTGTTTTTACATTAATTTTTCTATAACATTTTTGTAGGGTTATTTTTATTTTAAATTCAAACAATTTTTTAAAACTTTAAATATTAAAGAAAAATTTATTTGATAAAAATATTTTATTATTGCCTTTTTAATAAATAATATTTATTGAGAAACAATTTTTTAATTATGAAAACTCTGAAATTATATAATTATGGAAATTCTAGTTCGGATATTTTAGAATTCGGCAATTTTATGTAGGGAATTTTCAAATTCGGTATTATTATAAACTGTGCGGGAATTTTATTATTCGGGAGTTTTACAGAGTCAGGAATCTTATTTACGGGATATTTCAGTCGTCCCTAGAAGTACACAAAATTTGCTGTAATTATAATTTTGAGACCTGGATCTTTTCGATTTTTTCCTACAATATTTATTTTAAAAAAATTATTATATGCAAATTTTTGAAATCACAAGTTACAAAGATAATCCCATTAAATATCAAAATTAAAAAATTTTTAATTCGCTGTATATCTGATTTGTATTCCTGGGTCTTGGCGATTTTTTCCCTAGTGCATTTCGGTCACTTGTAAACGGGGGTGAATTTAATAGGAATTATCTGTCAGAAAATAAGTTATTAAAATGAGAAAAAATTGGGTATCTTTTTTATCTCTATAGAGGTCATACCTATAGTAGGGTGACAAAAAAAAACACTTTTGGTTTTCTTAGGAGTGAAGGGCAAATAACGGTAGTTTATGCGATTGTAGAAGCCACATTTTTTTTTTAATTTTAAACAATATTTAGAGGTGGCCCATCGTCTTTGAAAGTTGTCATTGCAAAAGCTGACAATTTCGGTAAGTGAAGAGTCGATCGTAAAGGTGCAACCTCAGCTCTTTTCATCGATGTGACTTTATAACAGGATTAGTTAGCGTCCCCTGAATTATTATTATTCACTTTTCTGAAAAAGGGAAATATGGCTAAAGAACGCTTGCCGAAAAAGGGTCTGCTTTATGAGTTTATTGTGTCATGACCCACTGGGATCGACTTTTATGGCCGAGCTGATGAGCGCTCCGCCCCGAAAATTAAACAGCTTAAGTCGTAGACCTGTCAAATTTCAAAAATTTAATCAGATTTGTTTTCATTATTGCAGGCTTATTTATATTTTTCCTAATCTGCTATTTTAGAAAATATGATCTTCAACCTTCGAGGAAAATATTGTTAAAATTTCAGTATAAGATATATATTATTAGGGCCGTTATTAGGCTTTGAAAACAGTAAAAACCAGTGAAAATGGCACTTTTCAAGCAACCGTACTTAATGTTTTTTTATGAATTTTTCATTGAAAATATGTTTTTATCTGGATTCTGAGAACCTCAAGAACAACATATTAAAAGTTCAAATTAAAAAGTGGATAACTTCGTGGTTAAAATCTAAAATGAAAAAAAAAGTTGAGTTTGCCCATGTTAATTACATAAGAACTTCAAAGACGATGGGCCACCTCTAAATATTGTTCAAAATTTAAAAAAAAATCTGGCTTCTACAATCGCATAAACTATCGTTATTTGCCCTTCACTCCTGAGAAAACCAAAAATGTTTTTTTCTGGTCACCCCCTGCCGATGGAACAGCACTGAAACGGCACTCAAAAACCACTGCCCAGTGCCGTTTCACACGGAGAAAAATGATATTGAAGAGTTCCATATTCAGTACACAAATTGTTTAATGATTACCAAATTTCAGGAATAGATGCACAAGACACGGGAAGGATTGTGAAACTACACAATAATCATTCAAAATTTGTATCTCTCCTGCATAGAACCTTATCTTTTAATACTTCAAAGTTATTGTATACACTTCGTACGTTACCACCTAAAATTTAAGTGCTTTAACCTTTGCACAAATGAAAAACTAGTCTCTCCTAAAAAGTGCGTTTTCTCAAAAAAGAATAGAAAGAATAAATTACTATACTTTCTAGAATCAATAATGGAAATCCTGGATGTCCCGCACTCAATAACGTTCGGACAGCACCGTACCGAAGCTTGCTTGCATGATACCATAAGGACCTCATACGTAAGTGCCTCTTACTTTAGAATCCAGAATACCAGATTGCAGAGAGAGCTGACTGCTGCGTTGGAAACTCGGGTTCAATCCTCGGCAACTAGGTTTTTCATCTAACTCGACTTTTTCTGTTTCAGCAAATAAATGTTCATAATTTAATGTTTAAAACTTATGGAATATATGTGTGTATAATATATAAATAAATGTAAGTTTATAAAATGAAAAGTGACTATATCGACCCGGCAACAGCCGCCGCTCTGTGTCCTTGTGAATTCTTTTTGGCCGATCATTCTTTACTGTTGCAAGTATAGGAAAGATTCCTATTCTGGACAGGACTCCATACAGTGCGCTAGGGGAGTCAGACCGTCGACAAGCTGTAATCTCTTTAGTTGCCTAAAGAAGTTAATACCGCGATTGCACTTGAGTCAATAACTGATTTTCAGTCTCGAATTTTTTTTACAACGCCAGTTCAGTAATGGATACCTCGACTACCAGCACTAAGGACCCAATTTTTCACTTCCATTTTTCTCCGTGCAGTGCTGCTCGTTTAAAGCTACTCAGATTACAGTTTTAAATGCCTGCAGAAGTTCCCTTCATACCTGCGAATAGGCTACCAAGTAGACCAGCTGAAAGGGATTAAAAATGAAAAATTAAAATTTGTGAAATTTTGTAATTACCTCTGCGAAAGTTAGAAATTCAGAATTTACGGGTTTCGATGATTTCAGATATCTAACTTTTTTTTTTGAAAAGTTTAAAATTCGAATGAACATAATGTATCTCGTAAATGGAATGAGATACGCCAAAACAGACAACATTTTCGAATTCAACTTCAGAATAGTATATTAGTATATAATTTATAAGTAAAAAATATATATAATGAGAAAATTCATAAATTAAAAAAAAGTGTTAATAATTTGAAGAAAATTTTAAAAAGGGATTCGGGTTGGTAGCGGCCAACTGCTGTAAACCACTCTGCCTGTCCGGTACGTGACGAATACAATAGAACCATTATATGACCGTCGCATCACCCTCAGTGCGGTTTAGGTGCTGAAATCAGCACAAACAGTCACTGAAACGGCACTGGCGGCCCAGTGCCGTTCGCCAGTGCTTTTTAAGTTCTGTTTCATCGGCAGGGCCCTATCCTATAGGTATGTAAAAAAATGTAAACTTCCGAAAATTTAAAAACTCTGCAAGCAAGAAATTTTTGAAACATTTCTTTTTGCGCGGATAACTGAGCTGTATGCAAATATATTATATATCTTTGCTGTATGTCTTTCGATTCCGAACTAATTATACTCTTTAACGATTCTAATACAATTTACAAAACAATAATTGAAAATTTTTTAATTTTCAAGGCTTCAATTTGATAATTTAATTTTTAAAATTAAAATTTCCTCATTTTCAGAATGCAGGCTTATTGTTTGAATTTTCACAATTGTCGTTATAAGTTAGGTTAAAAATAACAAATTCTGAGATTCGAAATTGATACAACGCGAAAAAGTTTAAATTTAAAGGTTAAATATTTGAAAATACTTTCTTACTTTAGTCGTTTCTTTTGAGAGACGATCCTCTGCTTTCAGTTTTCTTTTCGAAATATATATCTTGAATTCAACGCATTTTAAATTCAATGTTTTCAGCTGCATTTAGATTGAGGCATATAAATGTTTTTGGTTTAAACTATAAATTAATTAAAATATTTAACTTATTTTTCACAATTGTAATTTATAACCTTTAAAACTGAATACTTGTAGGTCAAACATGAAAAAGTAGACTATATTGAATAATTTGACATTTAAACCCAATGGGCACAAAATTTGACGACGTCTTTATGACATCGTTACGAGATCTTTACGACGACTTCAAGACATCCTATGTCCATGTCGTTAAGATGCCATTACGATGTCGAAAAGAAATCGTTAGATCGTACGACGTCTTTACGATATCGTAAAGACATCTTAACGACATGGATATAGGATGTCGTAAAGTTGTCGTAAAGATGTCCTAACGATGTCGTAATGACGTCGCCAAATTGTTTGCCCACTGGGAAGCTATTTAAATATGAAAGAATTTTTGAATTGAAAGTGTTCGATAATTTTAGATTGAAACATTTCAAATTATTTAGTTACAAATTAAAATCGTGTAAAGTTGCAGAATTAGAAATGAACGTCTTTTAATACTTGAATCATTATTTTAGAACGACTTAAACCGTATATCTTTAGATAAATTTTAAAGTAGGACTATTGAAAATTAGGAGTGCTTGAAAACCCTGAACAAATGTTTAGTTTCAAAAGCTGTTTAAAAGGGTGCTTTTTCAAGTTTTATTTATTTTTGTTTCCTCATAGAGGAAGCTTTGTGATGGTAACATTTTCCAAAAATTTTAAATTCATTTAATTAAACCTTCCTCAATGTAAAAATGTCCAATACAATATTCTAAGGAATTGTCCGGATGTGTGTGTGGATGCGTGGATGTCACACTTTTTTGTGAACACGATAACTAGAAAACGGTTGCACATAAATTGATGAAATTTGGATGGCTTATTTTCCTCACTGGAAACTGACCAAAGAATTTCTAAAAATATTTACTGCATTTTTTTTAGCACTCAATAATATTTTGAAACTCGGTTTTTTATAGTAAAACTTTTTTCAATAGCATAATTCAAAGTTGATGCAAGGACATAAAAGATTCCTTGGTTCGAGACGAATCGATTGACCTATAATATTAATACATTTTATTAAAGAGTAGGGAAGTTATGGTAATTTATATATTTTGAAAATCGGTTTTTTATAGTAAAACTTTTTTCATTAACATAATTCAGAGTTGATGCAAGAACAGAAAACATGTGTTGATTCGAGTCGAATCGATTGATCTATAATATTGATACATTTTTTTGAAGAGTAAGGAAGCTATGGTAATGCATAATATTTGAAAATACGGTTTTTTATAGTAAAAATTTTGTCATTAACATAATTCAGAGTTGATGCAAGAACAGAAAATATGTGTTGATTCGAGTTGAATCGATTGACCTATAATATTGATACATTTTGTTGAAGAGAAAGGAAGCTATGGTATATGTATACCATTAAGCCATTTCCCTTTCAGGGTAGGCGTGACACTACCCGATTCGGGTAGCTTTTCTAGTTGGATAGTTTTCTTGTAGTTATAAATAACTACAAGTGTGGGCTCACCACACCCACGATGTGCCAACAGCATGCAGTATTCTCGAATGGTCACCCATCCAAGTACTAACCGCGCCCAACGCTGCTTAACTTCAGTGATCTGACGAGAACTGGTTTTTTCAGCGTGGTATGGCTGTTGGTATGGTATGGTAATGCATAATATTTGAAAATACTGTTTTTATAGTAAAACTTTTTTCTTCAGCATAGTTCAAAGTTGTTGCAACATTATAAAAGATTCCTTGGTTCGAGATGAATCGATTGACTCACAATATTAATACGTTTTATCAAGGAGTAGGGAAGTTATGGTAATTTATATATTTTGAAAATCGGTTTTTTATAGTAAAACTTTTTTCATTAACATAATTCAAAGTTGTTGCAAGAATATAAAAGATTCCTTGGTTCGAGACGAATCGATTGACTCACAATATCAATACATTTTATCAAAGAGTAGGGAAGTTATGCTCATTTATAATATTTGAATCATCTGTTTCAAACAGAAAAACTTTTTTCATAGACATAATTCAAAGTTGACGCATGAATAGAAAAGACTTTTTGATTATAAATTTCCAAATAGAGTAATTCTGACAATTTTTGTAAAGAAATCACAAAGCTGGAAAAGGGATATGGCGCGACAGAACTTTTCCCTTCCCTTTTCCAGCTCGAAAAATTATCATTTCGAATAAAAAATTTTATTTGTCTGATTTGTATTTAAATTAAAAAAAATTTTGTATTATTTTGTAATTTTGTATTTTTTGTAAATTTCTATTTTTAAATTGAGAAAAATGAAGACTTTGGTTTGTCTATTATTGAAAAAAAATAACTAATGCTTGCTCTATGAGGAAGCAAATATATTTGCTAACGGGAAGCAAAGTGCTCGTGAAATGAGCACCACAGTCAAAAAAATGTCTGGTTAAATCAACCAGAATTCTGTTTAAATATGCCCTTACTATTTTTTCTGGTTAGTCTAACCAGAAAAAATAGTAAGGCCATATTTAACCAGAATGGTGGTTGATTTAACTAAACGTTTTTTTGAGTGCATATAATTATGAATACAAACAAAGTGGAAACACTCAAGATCGAATTCACAGCTAGTTTAATAATTTAGCACTCCCACAAATTATTTTTTTTGTGAGAAAATAACACCTGAGTTTTGTCAAAATTGAAAAATATATATTTAATGTTCGCTCAAGGTCAATTTTGTTTAACGTGCCTGTTTCTGAATAAATTGACATTATTATTGTTTCTGATTTCGTTCTGTCACTCATGGATTGTGTTTTTCATATAAAACATTGATACCTGGTTTTTTTACGTTTATAAAATAATAATTAAAGGTCACTCAAGGTAATACTCAAACTATACAACGGATTTCTTCGCCCAAATATACAAACCTAAATTGTACTATAGTAAAAACAACTGGAAAGAATGAGATTGAAGGAAAATTTTGTAAAGAAAATTAACATTGGCCGACCTATAAATATTTATTTTATTTCTCGATAGATTAAAAAAAAACTCTTCGAAACGCTTTTACTACAACAATTTTATTGAAGAAAAATATTGTTTGTAGAGATAAAAATAGTATAATTTTTACATACATTTCTTAAAATAAAAAATTAACCACGAGAATTGTAGAAAATCTTTCAAGGAATAAAATGATTGTCCCGGAAGTTAGAACCGAAAAATTAATTTGTCCAAATCATGAAAGTTGTTCTAAATATTGAGCTAGACTCGCGACCGGGAAAAATCGGGAAATGAAAGTGAATCTATTTTTTGACCGAAAAATAACAAAACTTTCTAAATTGATCAGCTGTAAATATAAATTAACTCATGCTTTTAGAAACTGAAATGTAGCTCGAGTATTAAAAATTGAACAGTAATTGATTTTACAGGACGATTCTGGATCTGTTCAAAATGATATAATTTAAATATTTTAACGTTAAAATTTGAACTAATTTAATTCGAAAGCCTTAGTAGCTAGACAAATGTAAACATCCGATTGAGTCTTCATAAACAATATTCAATTTAAAAATCACTTCAAATTAATAGATTCATAAATAAACGCCTTTATTCAATTTCAAAATCCTATTCAAGTATTGTTTTAGTATAAAATATTCCACTTTTAATCCATTCAATTTGGAATTTTTAAATTAAAAAAAAAACAATTTTTCAATATTAAACAATTCGAAACTGAATTGTCACAATTTCAGAGTGATAAATTTAAACTTTGAATGTTACAATTATAATTTTTCTATTTTTTAAATTTGTAATTTGAAATTAAAAGTGTTGAATTTTGATTTGTAAATAATAGTTGAACAACGATTAATTTAGAAAAATTCGAATAAGTTGGAGGTTTTTGAAAGCTTAAAAAAAAAAAAAAATTAGGAGCTTCTCAAAAATTTTGAAAAATTTAACAAAAATGTTTTAAAAAGATTTCTGGGATATTTAAAAAGACTTTTTATTTCGAAAAAGAACATAACTTTAAGAGAATGTTTTAAAATATTTACAAACATTTCAAAAGATTTACAAAATTGGAAAAAAATATGGAAGCTTTTGAGGCAATTTTCTTTCGCAGGATTTTACAAAAAGTTTAGGAAAAATGGGAATCACTTTAAAAGATACTTAAAAGTTCCGACAAAATTTCAACAATAATTTGAAAAGGTTTTAAATAATTTAAAAGAAAATTGATACTTTTGATGATTTCGACATTAAATTCTGACTTTTTATTTTAATTTTAAAAGAAAGTATAAAAATATGGGATGATTAAAGAAATTCCGAAAAGGATGACTGAAAAATCCCGAAAAATGAAATCTCCGACACTATCAAATTGCCGAATTGGTAAATTTTCGAATAATAAAATTCCTGAAATTATAAAATTTTCGAACAGTTTATAATATTACCGAACTGGAAGATTCTCGACAGAAAATATGCAAAAAATTCCCGAATTATGGAATTCACAAATTTAAACATGAAAAAATTTTTTTTCAATAAATATTATTTATTTATTAAAAATACAATAATCAAATATTTTTATCGAATACATTTTCTTAACATCAAATTTTTTTAAATTATTGTTTGAATTTGAAGGAACAATATAATTTTATAAAAACTGTATTAAAAAATAAATTAAAAAATACGTGCGCTTTGAAAGAAAAAAAGTGATCTCTCCAAATTTTCTTCAAACATAATCGGAATTAATTTTGTTTATTTCTTTTTTTAAATTTAAAATTCAATTTTTAAGAACGTTTTTCGTATTTTTCTTGAATGCTATGCACATTTTCAAACACAATTTTTCATCCAGAAATAGATACATTTTTTAATTATGTTTATGTAGAGGAGAGTACCCGAATATGAGATATTCTCGTAATATGAGATAGCGGGGTTTCAGCTAACCTAAGAGGCGCACTGTGTTGGTTCTATCACTAACTTGTAGCCCTTGAAGAAAAAGTAATTTCGTGATAAAGTCAATTTTTTATATTGCTTCTAAAGATTATAAGCGAACTTTTTGCGAAATCGGTGATGGTCGAGTTCTTGGATGGTAAGTCTTTAAACCCTATTTATTATCTATTAAATAAGTATTTAGCAGTAAAGTCGGCCTGGAGGTATAGGGATTGAATAACTAAGTAGGAAAATATCGACAGTGTTCAAGTTTTTCATTGTACAGGTTAGGCGTAGTAAGTGAATAGTTGCACGGTGTGGTTCTCATAATATGAGATACCTGTGGTACAATGCATCTCCTGCTCCAGCTGGACACACTCTGGCTGCGCGGGGGAAACTGGTTACAAATGGGATTGTGACTACTGTAAAAACGGAATATATCTGAATAACAGTGAGTTTATACTTCGGAAACATAGAATAAAGTTTTTCATCAAAAATAATACTTTAGTTTGCATATTATTAGCGATTTCCGGGGGTATCTCATATTATGAGAATAGTTTGACGAGTTTGGAAAAAGCACTTTTTTTACATTTTTTGAATTTTCAGAAAAACTAAAAATTTTATAAAATTTTTCATTTCAGCACCTTATCGCAAACTAAATTCCCTTTAAAATGACCTACATTAATTTTAAATTCAGTCCATAGAATTCCGGCAATCACACCAAACAGAGTTGGTATCTCATATTTGGGTGCTCTCATCTAATATTGTTCGAATTTAAAATAACAATAACTGAAAAAAAATATTTCGGTATAAAAAATTTTGTTTGAAAATGTGCATTGTATTTTTTAAAAGTCACAAAAAACGTTCTCAAAAATCGAATTATTAATTTTAAAAAATTAAAATGTAAAGAAACTTCGAGATAAATCAGTGCTGAATTAAAGCCTGCAAAGTTTGTTTTGTTCGAAGCGCACGTGTTTTTAATTTTATTTTTTATAGCATTTTTATACAATGATTGTTATTTTAAATTCAAACAATAATTTTATGAAAATTAAACATTAAAAAAAATTCTATGATAAAAATATTTGATTACTGTATTTTTAATAAATAAATAATATTGATTAAAAAACCATTTTCTTAATTGCTTAATTTCGGGAATTTTCTAGTTTGTATGTTTTATTATTCGACAATATTCAAACTGAAATTTTATTATTCGGGAATTTTCAAATTCGGTAATAATGTAAACTGCCCAGAATTTTATTATTCGGGAATTTTCAAATTGCGCATTTTCAGATTTCGGCAATTTTATAATTTCGGGAAGTTTACAGTGTCGGGAATTTTATTATTCGAGATTTTTCAGTCGTCCCAAAAATATATCAAAACATTTTCAAAGATTTATAACATTGTAAAAATGTTTTAATTGGGAATTTATTTTAAATTTGAATGGTGCTTGTCCAAGCTAGTTACCACGAAGGAATAGTATACTATTCCTTCGTGCTAGTTACCATCAGTGCGCTTCGAGGAGTATGATGAGAATTGCTTACAGCGCTCCAAGTGGCTGTTGGCAAACTATATCGATGGGTGCTATCGGGGAGTAGTGGAGGATAGAGGGGAACTGACAATTTTCGCCGGAAGCGCCGTCTATATTTATCGCGGGTAACCAAGCCCGCACCGCATCTACATTCTACGTTTATAATATATTTGACGGTGCTTGTAACGTTATAGATTTTGGGGTCTTAGAGCCCGCAAAATATATACGTTTAGTTACACGAAGTGTATCTCGGAAACTAGTATCGACTAGCGAGGTATCGATTCGATATATCGATTCATCGATGTTTGTTCAAGTTCAAATAAGAATTTAAAGTTGAACTAATAACTATAACTTAAAAATAAAGAATAGGAACAATTTAGAAGTAATACTTCATATTTAATACTCTCTCTCTCTGTCCTGAAATAATAGAAAGAATTTGAATTATGGATTTAATTCGATATCAGGGAAATACTTATAAACTACTACGCAATAAGAAATAGGTTAGATTCTTAGTATTCCTAAGGATGACTCATTGAGCTATTTTTATTATCAGAACGTGCCTTAGAACAGCTGTCGACAGGAAATCATATTGTAAACATCCGGTCGCAATTTGGACTTTGGACCAAAGTTGTTTAGAAATGTCAATCAACGAATGAATCATATTGCGTTTTAAATCTAATAGGCGGAGCCATGCGACCTAATTTCTTATTGGTAAAATGACTATTAAATTTAATGACGTCAGCGATTTGATTGGCTGAAACGGTAAAGTGGGAGATTACTCCGCCCAAAATATAGTTTATAAAAAGGCAAGCACAACGGAAAAACACCAGATTTTGTATCTCCGAACCGCATTTTGAATACTAAACCTGCGACACTCAACATTGTAAACTTAGGTCTTTTGGACTTGGAATTTTTCTGATCAAGCTTGGACTTAGAAAATTCATTTGAAACTAATGTATACATGAACAATTCAAAATAAGCTTGTTATCTCACTAATATTCGAGCCGCTAAATCCGCTCACTTCCACCAAGGATTGATCATACAGTAAACACCAACGTCCAATCAATATTAAAATAAGTTTATTAGTAAGAAAAAGACTCGGTACATTTACGTAGGCACACAGCCCTTTCACGTCCCGTCGGACAACACGACACCGAACATAAGAATCACGGCCGAATGCCAAACCCCGCAAAACAAGTCACCTCGTCCACGATCTCAGACCGACTGACTGACCCACTCAACGCTGGCCCGCTCCGCTAGAGAGGGGGCGCTCTCAACCGAAAAGCTTACCAACTTACGTAGACTAAATTCAAGAACTAATTAGACGCTAACATTCGGCCATCCTTTATAAGCTTGGTCCTCCAAGCTACTACGTTACTAAACTTTAAGCATTACAGTGTCCTAATTTTCGAAGTCTCCATATCTTAGCGGTTTTCGTCGTATTCGTGTGCCCCGTCGCACAGATTCATTCGGATGGGAAGTACAAGGATCCGAGCTTTTGTTGGTCGTAGGTACCTTCGCAAGAACATTATTATTCGCAGATATCGGCGCAGACGTTACATTTTTTTCAGCGCTCTTCCCCTCCTCTTCATTTTCGGATTCACTTTCCTCTTCGCTATCATTAATAAACGCGTGCCAAATTTTTAGCTGGCTTACATGTGCCGCTGTCGCCCGCTTGGATTCACCCTTGGCACTCAAATTTTGTACGCGATATGTATCCGACGGCAATACTTCCGTGATTACTAGTGGTCCTTTGTTACGCGCCTGTAGCTTCGTCGACTCGCCAGTAGCACTTTTTGCCGCTTTCGTTACTACAATATCTCCGACTTGGAATTTAACATTTTTCGACCTAGACTTATCATACCGTTCTTTCGCACTATGTTGCTCACGTTCAATTTTGTCTCTGATTTCAAATCGAACTTCTTCTGGTAGGCGATATGTTTCAGACCGTTCTGTCAGCTGCCTAGTAAGTCCTTCATTAAAGCGAGGTAAATATCCATAAAGAGCTTCAAAAGGTGTTTTGCCGGTAGTTTTGCAAACCGAAGTGTTTAAGTCCCGCTCTATTTTCTGGACACTCTCATCCCAATGCCGGCCATCTGTATCAGTCAAACTACTTTGCAATGCTGGCAGAATGGTCTGATTCAGTCTTTCCACCTGACCGTTCGCTTGCGCGTGTCGACTCGAATTAAAAGTAAGTTTGATACCGTGTTTACGACAAACATTGCTGAAGCTATCGGCCGTAAAGTTCGTACCCCGGTCAGTTATAAAACGCGCGGGCGCTCCGAATCGTGCGACCAATTCTTCGACTTTGCGTATCGTCGTTGAAGCCTTCGTATCTTTAACCGAATACAATTGGCAGAATTTCGTTAAGTTACATATCGCGGCCAGGATATATTTGTTACCCCGCGATGACGTGACGAATGGACCCAGGTGATCCAAGTGAACAATATCAAAGGGCCTCTTGCCCGCCGGGATGGGATGTAATTCCCCCGCTTGTTTACCTGGCTTATGTTTCGCAAAAAGGCACTCAACGCACGATGCAATATGACGGCGAATATAACTTCTCATTCTTGGAAAATAGAAATTTTCGCTGACACGCGCGAGCGTACGATCCACCCCAAAGTGACTCGTTAAATCATGGTTCTTAATAACTAATGCCTTCCGCATCGCTCGAGGCACTACATACAACTCTCTATCCGCACTCCTTTTATACAATATTCCATCTATCAAAAGATAACCATTGACTTCCCCCCTCTCTCTACGCGAGCGCTTACTTTCTTCCTTCTCTAAAATACTTATCTTTTGTGCCAATAGATCATCATGTCGTTGATACATTAAAATTTCATTTTCGGAAATCATGGTATTCAATACCAATGCCTTATCTATCTCTCCACTCGCCTCCTCAACCGGTGCACGAGACAAGGCGTCAACATGTCGCATTCTTTCGCCAGCGCGATGATGTATTTCGAAGTCATACTCGGAAATCAAATTCTGCCAACGCACGATTTGATGATTTTTCGTTTTTAAGGAATTAATATGAACTAAAGCCTGACAATCCGTGATAACTCGAAACGGTATTCCTACAAGAAGGGGTCGCAGTCGTTCCATGGCCCACACTATGGCCATAAGCTCTAATTTCGTCGAATGATAATTTTTTTCAACATCAGAAGTTCTACGGCTGATAGCGTAAATTAAGCGCAACATATTTGCATCTCCGCCTTGCAGTAACATAGAGCCTAGACCGTCTGCACAGGCATCTGTATGTAGCTCGGTATACTTAGCTTTTGGATTATAATATCCTAAGACCGGATACGACCCTAACAACTTTTTCGTTTCGCGAAATGCCTGGTCTCGACGCTCGTTCCATTCAAAAACTTCATCTTTCTTGAACAATTCAACTATTGGAGATAACAACTTCGCAAACCCGGGAATGAACCGGCGAAAAAAACTGGCCAACCCATGGAAGCTGCGAGCTTCACGAACGTTTTTGGGTGTTGGAAACTCTAAAACCGCTTGAATTTTCTTTTCTCCAGGAGCAATTCCAAATTCTCCAAATGAATACCCAAGATAGTCAACTCGCTCAAGTCCAAATTTGCATTTTTTTAAATTAAGCGTCAACCCAGCACCCTTCAATAAGGTTGGAATTTTTTTAAGCTTTTCTACCAGTTCATTCCAGGATCGCGCAGGGACCAAAATATCATCAAAATAAGTAAGTGCTAGTTTGTTTCCGAATGGACCGAATACACGTTTCATCAATTTAGCGAAGTAAAAGGGAGCGTTCATTAAGCCGAACATGGCCCTTTCGAATTGTCCCGTCTCATCCTGCGTGATGAACGCTGTCTTTTCCTTCGCTCCCTCTGTTAAAGGAATTTGCAAATAACCTTGCGCCAAATCGAGTACCGCAAATATCGTTGCCCCGTGTAGTTCTTCTAGGCCGTCGTCTATATTGGGGAGTGGAAAGTTCATACGAATGGTATTTTTATTCAGACGTCGGTAGTCCACAACAAGCCTTTGAGACCCGTCTGCCTTTTCTATCAGAACACAGGGGCTCGCATAGGGCGAACTGGTTTCTGTAGCTAATTTATTAGCTTTCCACTCTCCAACTTTTGCCTTGATTTGCTCTCTTTTAATCGCATTTGTTGGGTATGGTTTTGAAAACGGTGGTTCAGAGCCCGGTTTCTCTACTATATCCATTTTTATAAGATGAGTACACCCTAACTCGGATGAATCTAACGCGACACACATTCGGTATTCATTTAACAATTCTAACAGCTGAACTTTTTGTTCATTGCTTAACGGTAAATTTTCTGATAACTCATTTTCCGTTATCGATCTTTGTCGCGGTTTTAACTTAGGGATATCCTCTTTTATGGTTACTGTCGAATTAAGGACGGTCCCTTTGTCAATCTTTAGTTCCGTATTATCATGATTTTCGAACGGCAATAACATCTCCTCGTTATTAATTTTAACGCGTATAAAATTAATCGATGCAGAAGGCAAATACGTTGATTCTAAAACTGTAGGCCGATCTGAATTTTGTTCTTTCGAATCTATTTCGGGATAAGTTTGAAATGGAAAATTTTTTCGGTATACAAACTCAAAACGATCATCATATCGGCAATACGCAAGTTGAGGAAGGTCCGTATAGTTTCGCCCGATTAGCACATCGTATTGTTGTGCATTATCTCTGACTACTCGAAAACTGACATTTTTAGCCTCACATCCATCAACGATCAAGTTTGCCCGAATTATTCCCTCTGACAATGCTGTGCCTCCTCCAAAACCTTCAGTTTCATTTGGTATCATAATCAAAGAAAAACCAGCTTTTCTAACAACTGACTCCCGAATTAGACAGTCGGAACTCCCCGGATCAACAAGCGCAAGCAACGCAACTTGACCTACGCTAACATGCTTTTCATATTTCTTATGCGATTCGCTTTCTTTATTATTTTGATTAGCTAAGTTAATTTCCGCTTTAGGTAGCTTACGAGGTTTCGTACAATTTTTCGAAATGTGTCCTACCTCTTGACAATTATAACAAGTTACTTCTGGCCTTACCTTACAATCCCGCGCGATATGACCTTTCTGTCTACACCGGTAACATTCTCTACGTACGTCAGATTCTCTCGAAGACTTATCCTTTTCTGTTGACGACTTAACCTCTTCTGTAGATCGCTGCGCTGAATCGAAGTTCCTAGCTGCTGTTGTCGAACTTTGTTGTTCCGTTTTTGGTGCCACTCTACGACGGTCTCCCTGCTGCCTCGATTGGTCTTTCCTGGCTCCAATTCTTTGTTTCCGCGCCAACTCCAAAGATTCCAGCTCGATTATATTCCGCAACAAGTCATCAATATCAAAATGACTCTTGCTCATTATGGCGGTACTTGTTTCACGCGACCAAAGGCCAATAGCAATTTGTTTCTTGACCTCATCTAAATCAAAATCTAATGCCTTGCAAAGACGAAGCTTGTCGAAGAAATACTCTTTGGTATTTTCATTTGGTTCCTGACAGCGCTGCTGCATCTCCTGAAATTTTTCAGTCAGGGATTTTTCCATCATAAAAGTATTACCGAAGGCTTTCCGGAATCCTCTCCAATCGTGAATTTCATCTATGTTGGCTAAATACCAATTTCTGGCCGCTTTCACCAAATTACTCCTAGCTGTCTCAAACGCGACCGCCTCTGTCCACCTATGTAGTGTAGCGGTTGATTCGAGCTGCTTGATCCAGACTCGCGCACTCGCTGCACCCGATAATCCATCAAATTTTGAAATGTTGTGCGATAGATCAGGCAGTACATTACAGTTTTGCACTGCAGGTGTCGTGTTGACAGGTTGGCTGATTCTCTCCATCAGGGTAGCATTTTGATTTAATAGACCCGTTATTGCGGTCATCAGCTGAGAGATCTCAACAGGAGCAGGCTGATTTACTGTCGGTGCAGCTGAAGCATGGTCTTGTGCCGGCGGTACCGGCGCGGTTGAACCTGGCGAAGAAAATCTGAACTGGTTATTTTGAGTTCCATCCTGACGAAGTGCAGCACCATTCGGACCGAGAACAGTACCGTCCGGCATGAGAATTCGTCCGTTCTGTAATCGTACGGCTCCTTGTGGTAATAGTCCATTACTTAAATTTAGAAGCATTTTGGCGGCTTCGTTATTCTGCATCTTTTCACGTCACACACTTATCCGTTAGTAATCTTGAAACACAATCAGTGCAAGGAGCCACTAGGATCACTCACTTCAAACATTTGCGCATGCGCATTCAAAATCCTTTGTCTAGAACTAAACAGGCACAGACACGCTCGTCGCCATCTTGGCTTCCACACTGTTCTCGAATGTTCGTTTCCCTTTATTCTTCACTCAGGCGATACTTTTGTTTAACTTATCACTCGCGTTACACTCTTGATTCTTTTCTTCTTCAGGAATGTCGAGCATCCCACTTCTGAAATGTTATCTCACTAATATTCGAGCCGCTAAATCCGCTCACTTCCACCAAGGATTGATCATACAATAAACACCAACGTCCAATCAATATTAAAATAAGTTTATTAGTAAGAAAAAGACTCGGTACATTTACGTAGGCACACAGCCCTTTCACGTCCCGTCGGACAACACGACACCGAACATAAGAATCACGGCCGAACGCCAAACCCCGCAAAACAAGTCACCTCGTCCACGATCTCAGACCGACTGACTGACCCACTCAACGCTGGCCCGCTCCGCTAGAGAGGGGGCGCTCTCAACCGAAAAGCTTACTAACTTACGTAAACTAAATTCAAGAACTAATTAGACACTAACAAGCTTATTTGTTAAACGTGAAGCGGGACGCCGCGTTATAAACAATTATAAACAATTGTGAATTAAGTGATTAGTTATTTTTGTTAACCACCAACTAACAATTGTGAAGTTGATACAGTAATGGTGAAGACTCATTATTAATAAATTGTGAACCATTAACTGTTAAATCTAGTGTACTTTATTTCAAATACATTCCTTTTAATGGTTTTCGTTTCAACGAATCAACGGCAACAACGATCCCGTTCTGATGTCCAATCAGCGAGCAGAGAATTATTGACAGGAAAGCTAGTTCAAATTTGGGCATTACAATTAGTGACAGCGGTGGGATAGTTGCACCATAAGAGGACAAATAAAATAAATTGAAGAAAAACTGGGTCGCTGGAATACTGACCCACAGACTGAAATTCGAGGCCGTTTGTCTTACCACAAAAAAGGATTACTCCACTAACGGAAAACACTATCTCTTGAATCTGGAATATCAATTGAACAGGATTACCAATTTATTACAATAAACATTGAAAGTAAAAGCCGCAATCTTCTACCAGGGTTTTGTGGTGGTTTTACTCCCGGTAGCATAGGGTGTAGACAATTGCACCAAGGTTGTTAACGGTTTAATAGAGACCACCAAACTATTCCTCAATAACCGTAGGCTTGAAAGGATTAAAAAAAATTTTTAACAAAAAAAAAATCCTTATCTCAACGTGGGAAATAAAATCTGATCCTGAATTACCTGCCCAGAACGGAAAAGGGACACGACAACGTTGTACTGGCCCGAAACGGAAGAGGGTACGGCATCGTGGGACCAACTCCAGAGGAATCAATAACAACTACTCGAAGGAAGTTCCTGAAGGATCAAGAACACTCAAGAAATTCTGAACATGTTCCTGGAACAAAGAAGAATGTTGTGAATAATTGTGAAAATTAAAAATCAATAGTGTTGTGAATTTGTATTGTGCACTACTAATTGGATTATTTTTCACCAAAAGATTGTCGTCAAAAGAGTAAGTCTTTAAAATTTAATAACATGGCTCCGAATAGGAAACGTCGTTTAGATAAGAATGCGAAAGATGTAGACGAAGCATCACCCCCGAAAAAGGCTAGGCGAGACAAAAACGATGGTCCTGCTGGACTACCTGCGATAGTAACTCAAGAATTGCGATCTAGATTAGTAGTGAGTGAAAATCCTTCTGATAGTGATAGGACAAATTCTTTGAGTTCGGATCAAAATGGCGAGTGTTGGAATGATTTGCAGAGACATGAGACTCAGGTCCAGGACTCCCCTTCTGTTCCTTTATTACGGCTAAATCTTATTTCTGGCCCAGAGAAAATTTCGCGAATAGTCAGAGATATGATACCGTAATTTACAGGAAAGAATATGTCAGTTAAATTATTCATGAAATACTGTAAGGCTGTTATTGGTATGACCGATCCTCGCGATGCACCTTACTTGACTATGATGGTTTTGAATAAAATTACCGGTGAAGCGCGTTATCATATTCAAGATAAAAGCGATTTGGAACTTAATGACATCCTAAAAACTCTGGAGCGAATTTACGCTCAGGAAGAAGATGTAAGTCAAATTTTGCAGACTTTAGCTAACGTTAAAAGAAAATCGGACGAGTCAATTCAAGAATACGGGGCTCGCGTTAATCAAATTTTTAATAAACTTACTTCTCAAGTAATGGAAAACACCCCTGGAGCAAGAGGTGTGGGCCGTTGTGAAGCATGCAAAGAAACCGTGATTGGGAATTTTCTACGCGGATTAGACTTCAACATTTATATGGCCATTCATGATAAAGAAATGAACACTTTGGATGATGCTATTGCATTAGCTGTTAAAGCCGATCAGAAAGTTAAAAGTTGGGGAAGAGTTCATGGATCTGTGTCTGACTCAGCTGCTTCTGCCTCGTCGGGATCCAATTTTAAGAATAAAATAGGACAAGACATACTAAAGAGAGTGGCCCATCTGCGAGTAGAGGATGACACTAAGCCTGTACGTAATTTAGATTCAGTGCAATGTTATCATTGTAAAGAATTTGGACATTATAAGCGAAACTGTCCAAAGAAGATTAAAAGAAATGTAAAGGACAAAGAGAGTACGGGTTGTATTTATTGTTATCGAAATAACCATTCAATAGAGGACTGTAACATTAAACGAAGACATGAAAAGGAACGATCTAAGTTCAGGGAAAAATCAAATATGAGTCATTTAAACTTCGGGACGGGTTGTCTGACGAGAGGCCAGACGACTCCAAGCGGAAACCCCTCTCAACTCAGCGGATCGTCCTCTCACTCGGAAAATTCAACGAATTCGGTCCAAATGCGACAATAGAGTTAGATAATTCTTCCTTTTCAAAGGATAAAGTGACTTTCTTAATTGATACTGGTGCTGGTGTTAATTTGCTTAAAGAGAATGTGTTGAGTCCCAAAGTTTGGATAAACAAAAGGCGAATAGTTAATTTGGTTGGCATAGGTAGTCCAGAAATGATTTCCACTATCGGTGAGATCAGATTGATCATAAAGGGTCTCGAAGCTTCTTTCCATATTGTGTCAGAATCATTTCCCATTTCACAAGAAGGAATTCTTGGTATTCCTTTCCTCAAAAAACATAACGCCATTGTTAATTTTGAAAATGACTGTCTTCAAATAGGAAACGTTGATTTTCCGTTTGCCTCCCATAAGACAATCATTTTACCTGCAAGAACAAAGAAATTACTAACAATTAGATTAAAAGATACTAAATTAAAAGAAGGTTACGTACGTAGAATTCAGTGTGGTCCTGGAATTTTCGATGGTGAGTCTTTGGTTTTTAATGAAGACGGAACTGCTAAAATCTTCTTTATAAATTCCAATAATCAGCAAGTAAATTTAACATTACCACCAGTTGAGCTTGAAGAATATTCAGACATTGATTGTGAGGACCTCAAAAATTCTGTTGATGAAAGAAAACAGGCTTCCAGATTTGCTGAAATTTTGAAAATCATAAATTTCTCTGATTTAAATGATGAAGAGAAAGAAAGTCTTTTCCCGATACTTTTTGATTATTCTCAACAATTCCATCTTTCTAATGACAAATTGGGGTCAACTAATGTTGTTACCCATGAAATTGTCACCTCTGATAATAAAGCGGTAAACATAAAAAATTATCGTCACCCACCCATTCATAAAAAAGTAATTATGGAAAAAAATAAAGAATACCTCCGGGATGGAATAATTCGAACATCAGTATCCCCATATAATTCTCCTGTTTGGGTTGTTCCCAAAAAACCAGATCCTCATGGTAATAAACAATGGAGAATGGTGGTAGATTATCGTGGACTAAACGAAAAGACCATTAGTGATTCCTACCCGTTACCGCAAATAACAGAGATATTAGATCAATTAGGAGGGGCTAAATATTTCTCTGTTATGGATTTAGCATCAGGTTTTCATCAAATACCCATGGATCCTGCATCCAAAGCAAAAACTGCTTTTTCCACACCATATGCTCATTTTGAATTTAATAGAATGCCATTTGGTCTTAAAAATGCCCCCGCTACCTTTCAGAGGGTAATGGATCAAGTTCTCACTGGTTTACAAGGAATTGATCTATTTGTTTATATGGATGACATTGTTATCTATTCATCATCCCTTGTTGATCACAGTCAAAAATTAAAATCACTTTTAGGTCGTTTAAAAACATCTGGATTATCTTTGAACCCTGAAAAGTGTTATTTCTTGAAGAAAGAAATAGTATACTTGGGACATATTATCACCCAAGAAGGCGTCAAACCAGATTCCCGAAAAGTAGAAGCTGTAAAGAATTTTCCTATTCCAAGAGGAAAGAAAAATGTTAAACAATTCTTGGGACTTGTAGATTACTATAGGAGATTTATTCCAGATTTTGCCAAAGTGGCTAAACTACTTACTCAGATTTTGAAAGATCACTCTGATTTTTGTTGGACTTCTCTAGAACAAGAAGATAAAGTCTGTTGCGAACCTTTGTTACAGTATCCGGACTTTTCAAAACCGTTTGTGTTGACAACAAACGCTTCAAATTACGCTCTTGGAGGTGTCCTCAGTCAGGGTAAAATTGGTCAGGATTTACCAATCGCTTTTGACTCACGGACTCTTCAAGGAGCAGAGATAAATTATTCTACAATAGAGAAGGAACTTCTTGCTATTGTCTTCTGCATCAACTATTTCCGGCCTTACTTATATGGTTACAAATTCGTCCTCGTTACTGACCATAGGCCCTTAGTTTGGCTGCATAGCATTAAGGATCCTGTCTCTATGTTGGCTAGATGGCGAATCAAGCTGAGTGAGTATCATTACGTGATTGTGTATAAGCCTGGAAAAGTGAATTCAAATGCTGATGCTTTGTCGAAAAATCCACTGAATGATAGGGGCTCTTTATTATCTACTTTGGATTCCTTTGATGCAAAGCTGATAGCGGTTGTGGAACTTCCAGCTTCTGATTTCGAGACTGACCCAGAAGAGATAATGGAGCGAGTGTTTGCTTGTTTTGAGGCTCTAGATGTCTGTTCTTGAAAAGACTCCTGCATTGGTCATCTCGGATGCGTGTATATCATACAGTAAGGACAAAATATATATGGGTAGAGGCCATATTGCTCATTTTGTCTCAGCCGATGGTTCAATGATGTCTGAAACTAATCAAGAATTAGTGAGTCATAATCTCTTCAAGGTTGAAGATTTCTTGGGAAGTAATCCTAAATTAGGTGAAGTGGTAGTCTTCACCCGGAATAATAGGTACATTTTTGCTTTGATTGTGAAGAATAAGCATGATTATCAGCTTTTCTTGAATAACATATCTAGTGCAATTATTGCATTAAAAAATGCAATGAAGACTCTTAATGTCAAGAGCTTGAAGATTTCGAATAAGGGAAACGATCTAGATCTAGATCTCTTGGCTCTCGATCGAGCAAATGTTTCTACAGCATTTTGTCGGGTCTGAATTATTAATTTTCATCTGCTCCGGTGAAATAGTTATTCCACCACGTCATGAAAGAGATGAAATAATCAGAGAATTTCACGAGTCTGCTGTTGGTGGACATAAAGGTTGCTCGAAATGTTATTGGACACTTAGATCTCAATATTATTGGGATAATATGAAGGAAGACGTTAGAAGAATCGTTGGTTCATGTAGGAATTGTCTGAGAAATAAATTGGTTAGAAGGAAAACTCGTCAACCAATGTTGATAACTGACACTCCTAAAGAACCGTTTGAGAAGATTCAAATTGATCTCGTAGGACCTCTTCCAGTTACATCTAAGGGTAACACACATATCCTTACGATACAATGTGTATTCTCAAAGTATTGTGATGAAATACCTTTGAAAGATACCGATGCAGTTACTATAGCCAGAGCTTTAGCCGAAGAATTTATTACGCGGTATGGTTGTCCGCGCGTGATACAATCTGATCAAGGTGCTAATTTGGTTAGTAAAGTGATCAAGATTTTTTGCAAAATATTCAGAATTAAGAAGATCCAATCGTCTGCTTATCACCCGCAGAGTCTAGGATCTTTAGAAAGAAGTCATCATAACTTGATTGAGTATCTTAGGAGTTTCGAAGGAAAAGTCGACTGGGATGATTGGACTAGATTTGCAGTTTTTTCCTATAATGTGAATGTTCACGAGGCAACAGGGTTTGCTCCATTCACTCTGGTTTACGGTAGAGATGCTAATCTTCCAACAAGCTTCTCATCTAATCCTCCTGATAAGACGTATACGATGCATTTGCAGGAACTCTTTCTGAGGCTTGACAATGTGCGCTCCCTGGCTCACGAAACACTCCTAAAAGCAAAAGAAAAGTATAAGAAATACTACGATAGGAAAGCTAATCCTAAGCACTTTAAGGTAGGGAGTCAAGTATACTTAGAAATAAACGAAAGAGAAAACAAAAAGTTTTCACCGTATTATGATGGACCATATGTCTTAGAAGAACTGATAGGTGAGCGTAACGCTCTTATAAGACTTAGCCCTACAAAGACTAAAATTGTCCATTTGGATAAGTTGAGACTCAGTTCATATCCATGTATGGAAGACTAAGTTGACAAATTGATTTTAAATTTGAGAATTTTAAAATCTGCAAAATTTAAGAAATGAAAAATTATTCTTCCAAGAGTAATTTTGATATTAAAACAAGAGTAAACATTAAAACAAGAGTAGTTTATAATTCAAAAATCGAAATGAACTAGTATTAAGATTTTAACTAAAATATGATGTACATCATAATAGTAATGAAAATGAAAACTAAAAATATGCAACTTAGGTGAATAGTAACATTCGTCGAAACGTCGGTTTTAGAAATCTTACTTCTTTTCTTATAGATTATATATCACATTTTTCATGATAAAATAAAAAAAGAGGTGAGATATCTAAAAGCTATTAAACGTCAATACGAAATGAAAACTCTTCACCTTGGTTCAAAAAAAAGGGGTGCATATAGAATTAAAAAAAAAAAGATAAATATGTACATATGTATGTATGGTAATTACTTGTTTACCTTGCTAATGTATTCCTTATAAAAAAAGGACACTCCCAGAATTACTGATGAAGAGCTATAAAGTGCTATAGCTTAATTCCATAGTTAACTGTTATCTGCAGACCCAAATAACCTAAACAAAAGTTTTGAACAAGTTTGAAAACAAAGAAAAGTAATTATAAATTGATAATTTCATAGAATATAATATATGCATTATTGAATACTTATCTGACAACGAAATTCCAGAACGAATTTTAAATACAGCTAAAATCACTAGTCCTGGTGATTCTGAAAGAATTTATTTTATTTATTACTTATATAATATAAAATTTAATGTTATATTAAAAATATTTTATTACTATTTTTATTGTCTTAAATCTTGATAAATATTACTACTTAAATTGAGTTGTTAAATTTAAATTCAAAAGGATTTCGCGCGCAAAATAACCTATAAGGCAAGAATTTTTGGTATTTAATATAATACCTTTCATACTTTAAAAAGTCACATTCTGAGGACATGAATAAAATTGTTCATAAATTGTCAATCTTATTTCACACATTAATAGTGAAAATTCTCCCTATGAATATAGAGAATTTTCAAAAAATGTGGGGAGTGAGCGCACACCTGTCAGTTTCGTATTGAGGTTATGTGAATCAAAACAAGTTTAAAAGAAAAGGAAAGCAATAACAAAATTTGAAAAGGAAATTGTTTAAATTATTTTCAAATAAAAATAATAAGTTTGAAAGTTAGTAATCGAAATTTTTACCTGTGAATGATATTCCGGAAAGTTGGGTTCTTTTCCCCCACCATGGCACCAATGAAGCTCGTTCAAATCTTCATTCCTACCAAATCTTTCATCGATTCTGGATCACGAAAATTTTTGTTTTGGTTTTCTTCCTTGTGTAAAGTGAACTGGTGTTGTGACTACGTCAAAATGATTGACATGATTGTCGTTGCCTTATTAGTCTACTTGGCTTTAAATTATTTAGCGGAGAAAATCCAAAATCTCCGGGAATTGAGACCAGTACTGGAACGATTAATGCCTCCCAGACAAGTTCCAGACGTCGTTCTTCAAATGAACGCTCCTGAAAATCAAAGACTATTTTATCTTGAAGGAAATAATGATTTTTCTGAGGAAGTGATCAATGAATTATCAAATGAAAACTCACGAATCCGGCATGTATTTGGTCAAGTTGCGGTAGCCCAAAGTCCTGAGGGTTGGATCTGGAGATGTTTAAATTGCGCTCAGCAAGGATTGTTGACAGTTCGTCTTGATTGGGAGATAAGGACTCTCCATTTCGTTGGCATCTCAAACTTTTTTGCTCCTCGTCCTTGTGAGGGATGTGGGACTGAGCCGTTCCTTAATTTTCCTGCCGGAAGATGCTGGATTTGCCTTCAAGTTATCCAGGACTCAGGATGGTATCATGTCGGCTGGCATGCCTACAGGGTGCTCGAGATCCTTGTCAACCCCATGGAAGTAGAAGCACCTGTGAGATTCCGGGTGGTGAATTATCGAACGGAACCGTCATTCGACATCTTCTTCTGGGTTGAGGTGAAGCAGGTGGAGGGCGTTCGAGACATCATTCCCCTTTTGCCATTGGAACGTTCGCATGTTTGAGCTGGTTTTGTTGGCCGTGTAGTGTTTTAGTGAGATGTGACTGTAAATAATTTTAAGACCGAATAGTGACTGTTAAGATTAAACATAAAATAGTGAATTAGAGATCGTAATTATTCTTTTATTTCGAAAGTATTATAAACAAAAGAGTATTTTTACTTTATGGAGTTATGTTTATAGAGGGCGACGAGAATAATTAAAAATAACAAAAAAAATATCTATAAGCTAAATTTGATAAAAATTATTTCAAATTTTAGAAATATGTATCCTGAAAATATAAATACAATAAATTCCTTCTTTTTTATGTATATGACATATATCTATATTTTTGTTTGAAAATTATGTTAACTTTTTTATAAAATTTTATGAATTTAAAAATAATTTACATTTTAGATTCTTTATCTTTATTTTGTAATATTGAAGGAGAAATGGTATAAAAATATATGTATAAAAACTAAATTAAAATTTTATTTCTTTAACCTAATTTTAAATTGTAAATAGGTTCAAGGTTCATTTTTTTCTTTTGCTTTATTTTAATTTGCGCCGAATTTTATTTCTCTTGGTTGAATATTTCAAAATTAAGTTTCTTATCATTTTAGGGTGGCATAAGTAAGATTAAGTCACATACCTTTTGGGTCCAAAAGTCGTAAAAGTACAGAAAAGTAAACATTCCAAAATGATTTAATGAAATCAGAGCAAGAATAGTCCCTTCGATTCACTCATAGGAAGCCCTAATCACTTTACGCCTCATAAATTAAATCTTGAAACTTGACACCTAGAATCGGGAAAAGATAAACAAACACTCACGAACACGAATGATATTCAAGGAAAAGGCTGTCTCCACCCTGTAGCAGCCTTTTAATTAGGCGGGGAGGTGTAACGTTATAGATTTTGGGGTCTTAGAGCCCGCAAAATATATACGTTTAGTTACACGAAGTGTATCTCGGAAACTAGTATCGACTAGCGAGGTATCGATTCGATATATCGATTGATCGATGTTTGTTCAAATTCAAATAAGAATTTAAAATTGAACTAATAACTATAACTTAAAAATAAAGAATAGGAACAATTTAGAAGTAATACTTCTTATTTAATACTCTCTCTCTGTCCTGAAATAATAGAAAGAATTAGAATTATGGATTTAATTCGATATCAGGGAAATACTTATAAACTACTACGCAATAAGAAATAGGTTAGATTCTTAGTATTCCTAAGGATGACTCATTGAGCTATTTTTAGTATCAGAACGTGCCTTAGAACAGCTTTCGACAGGAAATCATATTGTAAACATCCGGTCGCAATTTGGACTTTGGACCAAAGTTGTTTAGAAATGTCAATCAACGAATGAGTCATATTGCGTTTTAAATCTAATAGGCGGAGCCATGCGACCTAATTTCTTATTGGTAAAATGACTATTAAATTTAATGACGTTAGCGATTTGATTGGCTGAAACGGTAAAGTGGGAGATTACTCCGCCCAAAATATAGTTTATAAAAAGGCAAGCACAACGGAAAAACGCCAGATTTTGTATCTCCGAACCGCATTTTAAATACTAAACCTGCGACACTCAATATTGTAAAATTAGGTCTTTTGGACTTAGAATTTTTCTGATCAAGCTTGGACTTAGAAAATTCATTTGAAACTAATGTATACATGAACAATTCAAAATAAGCTTATTTGTTGAACGTGAAGCGGGACGCCGCGTTATAAACAATTATAAACAATTGTGAATTAAGTGATTAGTTATTTTTGTTAACCACCAACTAAAAATTGTGAAGTTGATACAGTAATGGTGAAGACTCATTATTAATAAATTGTGAACCATTAACTGTTAAATCTAGTGTACTTTATTTCAAATAAATTCCTTTTAATGGTTTTCGTTTCAACGAATCAACGGCAACAACGATCCCGTTCTGATGTCCAATCAGCGAGCGGAGAATTATTGACAGGAAAGGTAGTTCAAATTTGGGCATTACAATTGGTGACAGTCCGAAAAGGGGGAAGTCGGCAGAAGAAGTGGAAGAAGCACTGGTGCAGTGAGGCCAACGCTGAAAAAATAATCACATGCAAGGCCGCGATTGGTTTAGGAGAAAAATGGACGCCATTTTTCGTGACGTATTTCGCAGTGGTTTTACTGAAAACTGAAGCACGTGTAATAGTACTGGCAGCCGGAAGTTTCCGAAATATTTATGCAAATTTTTAAATCAGAGAAATCGTATTACAACTTTTCGCATAAAAGCAAACATGTATGAATGAGTATACAGATTTATATGAAAATAATTATTATTAAATAGTATTTTTATGAAGTATTCTGCAGTAGTCGAAGCGTTGTGATAACAAAAATCTGAAATTATGTATCTTCGAAATAATGATATAATTTTTATATTACAGGGACCGCAACGGTTCAATGGTTCAATTTTAGGTAAAAAAGGGGATTTTTTTCCTAAAAAGGGAAATTAAAACGACATTTCATTTATGATTAAAAACTTTTGATATCATATGGGTATCTCGTGAATATTGAACGAAATTGCTCTCTGACAGAATCGCCGTTTCTTTAGCAAAATTTTTAGTTACATATTTTTGTTTTATTCAAAAATAATTCTATTACCTAGATTTATGACTCATGTTTGAATTTTATCAAATCATCATCACTTATCAGTACATACATTTTGATTCCTCTTTTTCATATTTTTTCTAGTGTAATCTTTTTAATGCAGAACCCTGAGTTGTTGAAAGTATTTTGTTAAGTAAGCTAGAAAGAAATAGTTAGAAACACACACAAAAATAAATATCTAAAAACCCTAATTTTTCTAATTATGAAGATAAATTTCTTTTTAAATACGCGAAGTTTGCTAGCATGTGAAACCAAACATATAACAATCAAGTTCAAATTATAAAGTTTATTAGAGGGTTTTAATATACGCTACTTTTTGGCATATTACCTTAAATTTTTCATTTCCAAAATTTTGTTTCCACATAGCCACAACTAAAGGGTTGCAGTACAGAACTAGATATCCAACAAAATCGGAATTTTTCAGGAGAGCGAAATATTATTCTGTAAAATCGAAATCACCATTTAAAGATAAAGTAAAAGTTTACTCACGAGCTGGAGTATTTTTGAATTGAGGTAAAAAAAGTATGATTAAAAAAATTATCCAGTTCCGAGAAATAAAATGTGGAAGTTTACAATCTCAAAGTGACAGGAACCTAAAATTGGAATAGGCTCAGTTGCACATCACGGTAAAATGTGCATTTTTCAGTTTCAACACAAAATAAAAATTTACTCCCGTGATGTTGAGTTGCTTAATTGGGAGAAAATGAGTTTCATTAAAAAAAGTTAACCAATTCCGAGTAAATCATTCAAGAATTTGGAGGTTCAAATTTCAGAGGTTTTGAAAATCGTCTTTGAATAGCGAATAAAAATTCATTTCTGAATTGAAAAAATAATAAAATCTT